>JARK01001482.1:154753-175679 GCA_000688135.1 Ancylostoma ceylanicum
CTCCTCCCCCTCCCGTCCACTTTCTGCGTCCGCCACTGTCATATGGTATGTTTATTTCGGGATGGCGTGCGAACGCACCGCATGCCATGACGCGTGCTGGCGATCGATACTCGGCTGATTGGCTGCTGGAGCGCCGTCAGCAGTACACCACGCGACATGGCGGGCGGTGCGCCCGCAAGCCACTCAGAAATGAACACACTGTACAAGAAAAAAAAGATAAAAAAGAGGGAAAAGAAAACACAAAATGGAATGCACCGCTGCTTTGAAACTTTTAACAAAATAAGAAACTATGATATTACCTATGATTATTCCAGCTCATAAGAAGATTATTCAACCTCGTTAGGACTGATAACTTGAATTTAGGTCCATTTTGTATTGTGGTTGTAGTGAGTTACACCTGGAGAGGGCGGCACGGACGAGCTCTGTGATTGGCTAATTGGAGGATTGGCCATTCACAGTGCTCAGCCGCGCAACCCCTTCCAGATATAATGCTCTACACCCTCGAGTTGTGCGCACGAGATTCCCAGTGCTCGTCGTTACAGTCACTAGTACTAACTTTTCTGGAGCGTTGAACTAAATAAAGGAAAAAAAAATTTATTCAGCTCTAACAGCGAATGACCCAAGCTCTGTGTGCTAATTTTCGGACGACTTCTTTCATTAAAAAATCGTCCCAGCAGTTCAAAGTTTATCGCAGTTCACGATGGATTGTCTTAATATTCAATTCTTATTGTTCAATGTTTTCAGGTCAACTTATGCATAACCTCCCTGATCCTAGTCACAGCGATGTATGTGTCATTAGTTGCTGTTGTTGGAAGGCCGCTGTGTGAGTCCACCTTGAATAGCCTGGGTATCGGTAACCACGAACTCAGACAACGAATGCTGTCTTTCCAGTGCATCCATACCACAATTCAACGTTTCAAACGGAGAGTACAATGGAAGAAATAGCATCGTCAACGTTTTCTATATTCTTCTTCTGGATGGCTTCTGTAACTGTAGGACACCTAGTAACTTATATCAGACTCCCGTCATTATTTGGTGAGTTCCGCTACTTGAAGACAGCACTCACGGAAATTGTTAGCTCTGGATTGATTCCATTACCGTGTAATCGATCGTTAGAGAATCCTGACAGTACGTAAGCTTCTAGGAAATGCCACCTAATTGAAGAGATACTTCCGTGAACATTGGTGTCAGCGGTGATTTTCGGTGTACACAGCCCCAGCTAACGCAGGCTCGATCTCTTGTACACGTATGTATGACACGCGCGAAGGAGGCAGACTGTCAATGCGTAAGGCGCAACGCGACCGCGCCGCACGTGTATGCTTCGCAAAACTGAGCTGGTCCTTCAGATTCGAGGCATTGAATGACATCGGTAGCCATTTTCTTAGAATTTGACAGTTCTCACAGCATTCACCTGTCCCACCGGAGTTTGGAAAACGTGTCCATTTCTCCCCAGCGCTGCTTCAACCTTTGAACGCTGCAGCCGCGACGCGCACTTGAATCGACAAATCACAGATTAGCAGCGTATCTACTGTCACACAGCCCGTAGTGGGAGCCACACAGCTTAGAGGGGGGAGGGGAATCAAGAGCTTGGAAGACGACGCGCAATTTCTTGCGTGTTTCGCGCTATTTCATCGTTAGATATGAGTTCTATGAGCCTTGAAAATCCAGAATACGGCGAATTCTCTTGAATGAAAATATCCGTGAGTGCTGCCATTAAATAAATTTGTATGAGCTTCCGTGCTAGAACTCTTAAGGAAATAGGTCTTATGTTTCAGGCGCTCTATGTGTAGGCATCTTCGTGACGAACGTACCGGCATTGGCAACGCTCATCTATGTAAACGAGTACTGGCACTTCATTATTCGAAAATTTTGTCTCGTGTGTATTATTATTCGATGGGGACTCGGCATCAACGGGACCTACATTCGAGAAAATCCCGTAAGTCAACATCTTGTGTGAATCGCAATGTGACAGAAAATGGGGCGTTTTCAGGATTCTGCGATTGGCCCGTTAAAATGGCCTTTCCGCCCCTGAATGTCAACTCGTTTTGCAGTTACATTTAAATTTAGAGCATTTCTTGAGCATCGGGCATACTGATGTTGAGGGGAGGGAACGCCGTTTGCATGGTCCAGTCGTAGTTCCCTGGGAACGTCGTTTTTCTTCATGATGCTGTTCATCTCTTTCTGTGGAACTCGCTAGGAATACAAGAATGTCTACGTGTTATCTGAAAACAATGTAGCTACATGCCTATAGTTACAATGCGTGTTTATCGAAGTCCATTTTTTGAAAGCTATTTTCCACCTAATTTTTCCATTCGCATCACTGGAATAATTGTAATGGCCGAAATCGTAAATACTGAGGAACTTCCGTTTTTCCTGCCGACGCTTCTCCATACAGTGAGCGTCAATGGTGCTGCGTTTTTTTTTGCGGACTCGACAGGCACGCGGGGCGACCGCGCCGCTTGCCCTGGAATCATTGCCGCGACAGCAAATTAGAGGATCTCCTTAGTAACAAATCAGATTCCTTAAGAGTTAAAATCAAATTTGATGAAAAGCTATCAAGAAAACCTCGATTTACCACTACGGCGGCGGCTCCAGCGCGAGCGGCGCGGTCGCGCGGCGTGCTTCCTATGTCCGCGAAGAACGCGCCGCCATCTATGCGCACTGCATTTCGTTATAGAGTGAAGAGTACCAATTATTGCACAGCAATTTACTGGATGATTTCAAAGCGCTATTCTCATGATTTTAGCACAGCTGATTCGTGCTTTATAGTGCTGGAACTACTAGTTACGTCGTTATGAGTACACAAGGTAAATGTGTTGACGCCCATGTTAGCGATGGTAAAGTTGTGTGGTGGTGACACGTTTACCTTCGATAATCTTAATGACGCATACGGCTTCTGGATTCATACTAATTTTGACTACAAACTTATCCAGGAAGTATATGAAATAAACAGAAAACCGCAGCAGCAACCTTTAAATGCTGATTCACGTTGCCGGCAGCTGTACTCATAATTTCGGAGTTTTTTTTTTGTTTTTTCCTCACATATTGTCAATGGGCAAATACTGTGATGGAGCACTGGTATACTAGAGAAAATCAATTTTTGATTTTCTCGTGTTACTTGACCATGAAACCTCTCCTCATGGATTTTATGTATTCTTGAGAGGTATTAGTGCGACACAGAACAGTGTTTCTCGGAAGGTTTTTAGGAGCATTTACTCCAAAGTAAAAGATTCCAGCGAGAACCGGTTCCAACCACAAAATACTCATTTCCTCCTTTATTTGGTGAACAAGAAACTATCAGTAATTTTTAGTTCAATTCAGTTAGGTGGAAAATTATACCAGTAAATGTACAGTAGCAAATGTACGGCCTATTCTGTATGTTTACCAAAATCTCACTAGTGAAACTTCATTGAATTCCAATCATATTCACAAAGTCGGGAAATCCTCAGTTTTTTGTTTGGAAGATTCTGGGGTAGTCTGGGATTAGCATCCTAATGTATGTAAGCTACATAGATGTACGAGTTCTTGCACAGTTTGAATGTACTGAATTGAAAAGTACACAAAAAGAGATATATCCAGCACAGAAGTCACTCATAAGGAAAACAGATCACAGTAAAGATTGGCGGGAATGAGCTACATTCAAATCACTATATGTAGGGAAGTAAGCAAGGATAAACTTAATCACAGTCCTTCTAAAATTACATCACTCTCTTTTCACTACCATCCAGTTGGCGCTGAGTCCATCTCATTGTTTCCCGATCATTCTATGTCAACATGGTACTTCTTTCCTTGGAGAACTACTAATCAAAGAGTCTCACGACTCGGGGGCACCAAGGAAAATACACTACCGTTGTAGTTCTAAGCCAAACCGGTTCAGTGTAAAACTAAATTGGTTTGCAAGTCATTTATTCATTTATTTCATTACATGGACTTATCCATGTGAGGATACAATATACGGTGGACAGTGAGATATCACAATGAATCTTAGGTAATGAATACAATGTTCGATTTGAGAGAGCGAGACCTCTGATTACTCTTTCTGGTTAAAAAATCCTTCTACTTGATGGAAGTCGGATGCCTCTCGCTCATCATAAGATACTTTGAGCGGTTGACAAAGAATGGTTGTATTATGGAGGTCTTAGCCGTTGGAAACGTAATTTTTAGAGATGGCCCTTGAGTAATTGAGTTCTGTAGTGTGACGTCACCTTGGCGTATGTTACAGTCCGATTCTCTCTTTACATCTCGTTGGTGATTCCTAGGCATGATCGCTCACACTGTCTATAAGAATTATACAAAAAACTCTGTGCATTGTATAGTATTCGAACAGGTCAAATAAACATCTCTAATCTCAAACTACGACAGTGTTGATACTAACAGTAGAAAACACGTTGGTATCAATTATCACGGGTTATGGTGGCGTTAAATGTCACATCTTTAGTGCTAAGTGATAGAAGACGTGAGATCTCCAGCATATCTGGCGCTTCTCCGTAACGGCACGTTCTGATATTTGCTGCTTGTACGCCATGGTGGCGCCATTCTATCGTAGCGGCCTCTTTGGAGCTTTACTAGCTGGAAACTGGCACACCAGTCATTGCGTCTGATTAGACGGGACTGTACTGTTTGCTTAGTGACGTAGTGAAGATTTCCAGGGAATCAGATAAAGATCAAGAGCAAACAGTAAGGATTTGCAGTTAGACAGGCTAGTTCTCAACTCATGGGTTCCGCAAAATTAATTCAGTGAGGGAGAAAAATTGTGAAAAAAACTCTCTGGATCCTTTAGGAGTGTGGATCACTTGGGCAGCTCGCCTATTCACCCTAACTTTGAGGATGGCCACGCGGATATTGTCTTGGTCTTAAGAGTGGTAGTATATGATATTTACTGAAATTTTTACACGCATGGCGAGAAGGAATGCGCGGCGTTCAGAACATGTCAAGATAAATCTCAGACTAATTCGCCTTGTTTATGAATAATTGGATGAGATATGAAAATATTTTCTCATCATGTTCTGGCTATTGTTGGGGTATTATAGCGAAGCTATAAGGAGAATCTTGGTTTTTCTAGTCGCTCTGACATCCCTTCCTGCAGGTGCATACCAGTATGTATGGAAGAGAATAGAGTGTCCTTACTTATGAGTGACCCTTAGTCAGTCTTCTCGCGTGGAAGTGGTTAGTCTGAAAACAATTCTATGGTCTTTACGAGTAAAACATAAACAGTTTCACAGTCCATGCAAAAAATCCTTATCTCTGACGTCCGACTGCGAGGGCAGATAGAAAAAGCCGTGGGTAGTTCGAGAATACACATTCACTCCCACACAAATAAATGATCCGCAAGTGTCCTGCGTTTTAGTGAATTTGTCGCTGACAGAAACGTAGTCACGTAAGACCATCGTGATAATTTTTCGAGTAAAACCACGTACATATTTCTTGACGTCAGATCACATCGTAACTTGGTAATTGTGGACAGGCTAATCCACGCATATTTCCAATGTACCATTAAGTGTTTTAACACATTCGCGACAATGTGCTCAACCGGTTGAGCACGCATGGTGCGACGCGTGGGACCGCGTGCTCAACCGGGTGAGCACGCCCTTTTCACAGCTATATGTTTGTGAAGCAATCTTAATGAGCAAACTCCTATACAGTGTTATACTAACAAATGTGCAAACAATCCATACACGCAATGGGCAGAGCAGACATCCTTTCGTACTTCTTTAATGCGTGGTTAAAACTGACAAGTAAAAGAACAATTTATATGGAGATTAACTCACTTAGTTACTTCCTCTTATGCAGGTGAACTTCATGAACTAGCTCCAAGCTCGTGCATATTCGCGTTTTGGTTTGTCTCAAATTCGCGCATTTTCGAACTATTATGCAGCAGTGGAAAAATTCCTACCGCGTGGGACCACGTGCTCAAGCGGTTGAGCACGGGTCCTACTTGTGCAAAAGCGCGTGTGTCCCACGTGACACACCAAGCCAAAAGCGTAAGGTCGCGAATGTGTTAATGGGGAACATTGCCATAAACCCATGATAGCAGTGTTTGTTAGCACTTGACCACTAATCCATGAGGTAACAGGAAGTAAACAGTAAGTATACAAAGTGCACAGGACTAGTTGCTAACATGACAGAGCGACACAAGACTGAGAAAGACTATGTCAGCCAGACGAACTGAGCGGGAAACCTTTGTGACACAACTACTTCTTGGAACCACTGCACTTTGGCATTTTTCTGCACTAACATTACACTTTACATTATGCGGACATGTATGAGCAAGCGAGCTGCTGAAATAAGTTGTGCCACTCAAAAACTGCTCCCTAACCTCTTACCATTGCCGGTATTTGTAGCTATAACCATAGTGAAGTTCGTGTAATAGATTAAGTAAGTGGAGAGATAAAGGCAGTGTCTCAGCTCGTCACAACCCCACAATTCCAAGATTATGTCGTTCCGCATCGCTTTCCATTGTTCCACTAAGCAGCAAAGTCCAGGAGATAACTTCTGCTTGCTTCATAGACAATATCTCATTATGCACTCCGCATTCGTATAATAATAACTGTGCAGCGCGAACGCAGCCTGAACAGCGAAATAGGTCATGTTCAAAGCCGATGGGCTTTCCCCTTTTTTCCTGCCACCTTCTTTGATTACTGTTAAGAGAAGAGAAGTTGAGGCAGCAGTTGAGAGGAAGCAGGGAGCAGGTTGAGGGAAATGGCCTTAGACAATGGACTCGACGTACATATAGCGTTGTTCGGGCTGCGTTCCTGGGCCGGTAGTAAACCCCATGATGTCGTGAACTCTTAGGTGCCAACATGTGGTGACATGCTCGCTCGCATTTGTCGCGAGATGTTCATGAAAATCCTAAGATAAGGCATGCGTTCTCGCTGTTGGTGCGACATAGTTGGCAGCTAAGTTCAATGACATCCTCGCGACAATGGTTGGGAACTATGTTCGTGACCTCGTGGTCATGAGGGAGCAGACAGCAAAAGTTAAGGGAATAATGAATGAGGCGCGATGTCACCAACTCGGGCCGAGTTCGTGGACGTCCAGTTTGTGACAACCCAACGGTCACGCATCGGCACGAGTCTTCCTCATGCCAAAATCAAAACGAAGCTGCACTGAAACATTGCAGCTTTACGAAACATTCAAAATTTCTTCTACATCGCTTGGTTTGTCCGATCATCAGCTCAACATGCAGTTTCGGGGTTAAGACACGAGATTATAAGACTTCCAGATATTCTTGGAAATCCCCGAGTACCTTAAAACGCTTATGAGCAGCCTTCCAATTCATTAACGGATCCGCGAAATAGATTTTGAACGATCCATTAAAGGAAACTAGAAAAATTATTGTCTTCATGGGTTATCCTCCGGGAACTCCCCCACAGGTTTCAGCGCATGGGACAATTCAATAGAATCAACTCACGCTGCGAAAAAAGGCAAGAAATCACAAAGTAAACATGGAACATACAGAGCGAACGTTTCATAGATATTCCCCTTGGATTGTCTTTGCACGAGTTTCAACCAGGCATTTTTTGAGCATAGCGGAAGAATTCATAGAACTCCTCGAAGCCCAGAATCCTTAGGAGCTATCCGAAAGTTGCAGTATAGGAGCAGCAACGATCGTGCTGCAACTATTTGAAAAATCTTACCAAACTTATGCACCGGTATCAAAGTATACGCCGGGAAAAAACTCAGATCTTCCCGGAATATATGTATCTGGGAGAATTTCTCATTACGTAGAATGGGGACATAGGCGAACGTAGTGAGTTATCGCGCATGCAAAGTGCTCAGAATCTGGACCCAAGTTCCACTATGGTTTTGCAAAAGGTCCGAAGTGCTCAGGAATCGAACCCGATTAGTAAGGGAGTACTGTCTTCTAGCAAACAGACTAACCCCCAGGCCATGTGCGCCCCTTCTTTAAACCGATGAGACACAGCTGAGATACATTGATCCGCGAAACGCGAACCGACGTCGGGAGATTCTCGCGAAGTGCGCGCGGATCTCGTGAACCCGCTGCCAACACATTCGCATCTTGGATGTCCCGACATATAGAGTTTACTACAGGCCCTGCTGTACAGTCTTGGAGTATACATACAAAAAATTTTGCCGTTCCGCGCCGACGGTTTCGTAGAGTTCTTGTTGGCTAAAATTTTCCTGTCGATTTTGCAAGAAAAAATTTGGAAGCACAAGACTTTTCCAAAGCTCTTGTTAACCACTTCACTTTTCAGACTTATCCACTTGCTTTGGGTATCCTTTCTGCATTCGCAGAAGCCATAGCAATTGCTGCAGTTTCAATATTTTTCTTCAAATCTACGGTGGAATTTGGAATCATCAGTGGGTGAGTGAATAAATGAGGACGCTAAAACTAGTAACCTGTTTTACACAACATCTCTTATCAGCACATTAACTTTATCCTTGGATAAGTCCAAGGTGGCATTAAGGTCCACATAATACCAGGGAGATTTCAGATTCCTACTGGCAACAGTTTCTCCGGCAGTCTGCGGTCCAGTAATGATGAGATGTCAACGACTGGGAATTGGAACAGATAAAGTTAGCATGCTTATGTATATAGTGGTCATCAAGTACTTGTTTTTGATTATTTTACAACTATGTACGTAACTGGTAATTCTAGAATATACCCTGCTTTGTTCCGGCTGCGTGTTGCTTCGACAACACATTCTCCATTATTATTGTTAGTCTCGCTTCTGCTATTACTTTTACTTATGGTAAGCTGAAACTGCTCATAGGTTATCCTTCAAAAAATCCTGAAAAATCTATTTCCAGAGCCAAAATTTGCTGTTTTTGTAAGAAATGTGGGTGAAATCATTCTGAGCGGGTTCATTGGCATATTCATTGGTACGGTTTTGATAGATTTTTCTTTTCGTGGATGCATGCTAATGACTGGTCAAATTCCAGGATGGGTCTTGTGGTACTTCCCACTTCCTAACCAGAAACATACGCATACGGGGCGAATACTGCTAATAATTTTCCTCAGTACTGGAATCATAATCGGTATGTTGCTCTGGCATACTATGCTAGACGAATGTTGTGGATTACTTTCCTCACTTTTCAGGAATGAGTGCTATTGGTCATGCATTTCCTGGTGTTGTTGCATGTTTGTTACTGTGCTTTGTTTCTCCCACTCGCTGGCGCACCGACAATCCAAAGAAGGTTCGCAAATTATGAGCCTCGGCAGTTGATCTGACGTACTGTCTATGCCATAACACTAACTTTACTACTTTACTTTACTGCTTAATG
The DNA here is from genome assembly GCA_000688135.1 of Ancylostoma ceylanicum. Classification (NCBI taxonomy): domain Eukaryota; kingdom Metazoa; phylum Nematoda; class Chromadorea; order Rhabditida; family Ancylostomatidae; genus Ancylostoma; species Ancylostoma ceylanicum. Next base: position 164,000 of record JARK01001482.1, read on the forward strand.
AAACTCGTTTAGCTCCAACCAGTTGCAAGTTTCTTTGCATGCGCCTGGTTTTATGTTGCCTCTCCTTTGCTGTTTTCCCTTGTGGGAACATTCCTCGATTTTAGTAAGGTGAGGAGGGCAAGTTGGATTTCTTTTCTATGTCGACGGGGAGATATATCCAGGATTGAAATATTATCATTCTCAGATTTCCGGATGGGCTGTAGGAGGCTGCATAATCCTTGTTATTGTTGGTACTCTTGCGCGACTTGCGAGCGGTTTCGCAATTGTTGCCTGTTCTCCGCTCCAGCTTCGGGAGCAATTCGTCGTTGTCTGGTCACTTATTCCAAAAGCAACTGTACAGGTATTAACAGGGCTTACCTTTGGTCGTGGATTCCACATGAGGCTTGATGAATGTTTTTCAGGCTGCTCTTGGACCAAATTTGCTCGTTTCTGCCGAGGATTTCCCCGAATACCAGGATGAAGCCTTATTTGTTCGTTTTAGTCCTTTTCAAACAACGCGGAAGTAGTGAGATTTAAGAAAATGAAAAAAAGACCGGAAATGCATTAATTCACCTTCAAACCCATGTTCACGAGTTTCCCAATCAGAAAGGAAAGAAGATGCTACAAGCATCATTGAGTTTACCCAGGGTAAACGTGTCAGCAACTCACGAATTCACCTATCGTTAGCATGGGCTACCACGCGTTTACCCTGGGTAATATCAATGGTTCATCCAGGTTTAAAGCACCCTCGATCGTTTTTATTGAAAGGAAGAGATGAAAAAGACCAGCCTAATTGTACAAGAAAAGTCTGGAGACGTCGACACGTTTACCATGGATAGTCTAAATGATGCATTTAGGCCAAGGAAAGAATATGAATGCTGAGGTCGAAACCCTTTTCATTAGAAATCCTGAACTAGCAAGGAGGATGAATCATTCTGGAAACTTCCATGAATCCCGCACTAGAACATAGCATTTTTCGAAGGGTTGGAAACAACTTTTCTTTCAAAATTCTTTGATTTTGGATGTAAGAATCCTAACTTTACCCGACTCTGGCTTTGTAAGGCTACATTAGGTTAGCTGAGGTAGTAAATTCCCAAAAAAATATAGGTTTTATGGTAGGGGCTCTACGATGATATACAGTGAACTCCAAACGGCTGTAGAAATGTGTCGGGACCGCGGCGCGGCGTTCTTGGGCAGAGACACAGGGGCTCTGCATGCTCGCTCTGGTTGTCTGTGCCCAGGAACGCCGCGCCGCGGACCCGACGCTTGTCTATGGCCGTTTGGAGTGCACTGTAACATCTGTTTGGATGGGAAGTCAAACTCTCCAGGAAAAATAAATCAAGACTGCTAATTGAAATGGTCATGTTATTTGATGACCACTTCCAGGGTTTTCCTTGTCAAATTATGTAATTCCAGACAGTGGTATGCTGTATATTGGTGATCCTGATAACTGCTCCAATCGGTGCGTTCGTGCTGGACCTTTGCGCACCGCGAATGCTTCAGAAGGCCGCCGAGCGTAGTGTGAGTTGTATGTTCCTAACTTTTGTAATAGAACTTTGCTATTCAACATGCGTCAGTCTATATATAGTGGGCGTCGATGGCGGTGATCTTTTCGCGGTACTGAAAGCACGCGAAGCGACCGTGCCGCTCACGATGGTATCGTCGCTGCGGTGGCGAATATGGGTTTTCCTCATAGTTGTTCATCACATTTGATGCTAACTAATAAGAAAACTAACTGACTATCAAGAAAACCCCATAATTTGATGTCCCGGAGAGGATTCCTGCTCGAGCGGAGCGGTTGCGCCGCGTGCTTTTCGAGGCCGTTGGCGGGTCACCGCCATCGGTCACCGCCCACTGCAGCTAATAGAATATTGACCCAATGAAAATCGAATAAATTTGAATTATTTGGCCAACACTTCAAAGGTCCATCAAAAAATCAAGTACTCTAAAAAAAGAAAAAGCTTTTTAGCCCTTACTTTCCTGCCGAGGGGTTTAAGGCTCTCCCTTCCCTGATCATTCTAATTTTCGAATTATTCGAAATCGAATACCCGAATGTCGAAGCGAACGTAGCTCATACATTATTCGATCAAAACCCTTATAACTAAGCTCACCATTGAGAGACAGGGGTAACGTATCAAAAATTGCGGTTTTCCGAAAACAAAAATGAATGGACCTAATTTTGTTAGTCTCGATCCACAGTCTGCAACTAATCATGTTCTGGATTATTCTTGTTATGTAAACAGGACAGGAAATTTCAATCACATTAGGAAAAAGCTGACGCCATATCCACAATTTTCCAGGCCCAGGTTGCTCCTGAAGACATAGAGCGTCAGAAGAAAGCTCTTCCTGTGATTGATGAGAAGCCCGAGGTTCCATCGAAATTCAGACGGTTCCGAGCGATATCACTACAGTACGGAATGGCGAATGGCAAGGGATTGTTCCGATCATCCTGAGGTTGCATGGCAATTTCCATTCCTCATTTTTCTCCCACTTTGTCATTGAGAAACCATTGCTGATGGTTAATAATATTATTCGGTCGCTGAGTCTGCTTGTTCAGACGTGATTTTATTAACGTTCTTTGATAATAAATTCTGTGAAACTCTGAAGCCTAGAGACAGACAATGTGACACAAAAAATGGATATCAATCGAATTTCAAAGGAATTGCAAAGTAATGGATTGCTTAGGCGGTACGCCATGTCATTTTCAGATCTGCTCGAATCTCTCAGAAGTGTAAGATCAGAAAAATAAAAACTAAATAGAAGAGGAATTTTAGAGGGTCCCACGAAGGTGAAATAAGCTAAACGAAATGTGAACGGATGAGCTGCAAGTGCGAAGGAGGAGCAGTTTCCCAAGAAACTTTTCGTTAGTGCTCATGCAGTTAAGTGAGTGATCAAGGAAAATAAAGTTTTCGGAGTGCTCAAGTTACCTGTGCGGTGAACAAAGTGTGAAACATCACTGGATTAAACTTCATAGACTAGATTTAAACTTCTTCAGTGTTTGCCAATGAAAAATAAAACCCGCAGGCCAGTGATTATAGTAATCTTGGCATATTCAAGGAGCTCGTTTAGGACAAAAATGCCTTTCCTAATTTGGCAAGCAGGTTAGCTCTAAATGAATGACATAAAAAGCTTGGATGAGAGATTATGCTGAGTATCTACACGAGTGAAACATGAGTGAATTCCTGTTATGTGGATGAGATTCAGAGCAGATAGTTGTCATGCATTTCAGCGTCGTCGGCAAGGATTATTTCGACCTTTTCCCTTTCTGGCGATTGTACCAGCGACTTCTTTTCCTCACACTTATTCTCGGGGATTTTTTGCACACCATCTGAAATGCTTTGTTCAAAAGGATGAACAGAAAGGATAAAATACTGCTCTCGCGGATCACTTACCACTAGGGAACTTCTGCTTTTCGTCTGGAGGTGAACAGTCATCAGCGATATGCCGCCCAATAGGTGCTTTTGTACAGTCTCCCGGCTTCCCTTCTGAATATAAAACATACTTGGCTGAGGAGCAAGGAAAAGGCAGATTTCCTCTTGTTTTAGAGATATAACAATGTTGTATGAAGCATGAAGATCAAAGTGGTATTTCGCTATACAATTGGTATATGTATCCCGATCATGGTGGAAAAATCCATTCCCAGAGCACTGAGTAATTCCCACTACCAATCCAATCATTGGCCCAGAAATTGAAGAGTGTAAAAAAGTATTGCTAATATTACGCCTATTTGGGCTCGCGATGTCTCATCTGATTGACAGATTACTGGGAAAATGATTCTGCTTTGAAAGACACTGTGTAGTAGAGAAATCATTTCTCACAATAAAGCGTATATATTTATTTATTTTTTGTGGATGACGCCTCTTTCACCGCCTACAAACGGAAAATTCCTTCTCCAGTGAGGTCGTGGCTTAGCGATTTTCTATTCTTATTTCTGTACTAATGTAAGTTTGAAAGTTTATCACAATGTTTTATAAGTTTGTTTCACTTCCTGTGTTTATCGATTGATCACCTGTCTTGTGTAGCGCACCTTGAGTGCAATAAAAATGAAAAATTACGCCTTCTATCCTTTTAGATTGAATGTTCATGGGTTGGTGGAAAAGTTCCATGGCACTTGTCACATACAGTGTCGGCCAAAATTATATGACCTTTTCGATTTCCCTCCATAACTTTTGTTAACGTAAATCTTGATTTAACGTGAAGTCTTGAAGTTCAAATTATCATGATAGTTGTAGAGACTCAAAATCCGTTGATGTTAAAAGTTTGAACTTCAAGTCTTTACGTTTCGTTAGGTTTGCGTCAACAGGGGTAATGGAGGAAAGTTGAAAAGGCTATATAATTTTAGCCGACACTGTATGTGTCCCTCATCCCTATATAATATTTCGCAAGTCTCTCTGGACACTTGGACGTTGGACATGTCAATCCATAAACAGATTGTCAATGGCTAACAGAAGCCTACTTTTCTCACATAGCAAGCACACATCATCTCCTGTGCATACTGTGACCCTATTCCGCCGAATCCTGTGGTAGTTAGAGCATCAGAGCCTCGGGCGGATTCGCACCCACCCCAAGATGTCACACTTGCGCTGCGTGACCTTTCAGTGGACATCGCACGGCTCATATCGAAGTCTCATGGCATCCCAGGCATTTGCTTAATCTCCTTACGCCTGGAGACTCCATTTCTGGAGGTTTTCTAAGCTGCTTTGAGGGTACTCATAGGCCTGACTTGTGTTTGTTTCGTGGCATCGTAGCATAATTCTTTGCACTACCCATCTTAGCTAGGTTTCTACCTGTCGCATGTCGTCTCCTTCACAAATCGGCGGCGTGACTCCTCTATTACAACTGTACATCGTTTCAAGTTGTTATTCCCAGTATGTGGAACCGATGAGCCTCTGGCTATGTTCTCAGCCTCATCAGGTAATTTTACGCCTGCTCAACTTGCTGCTGCTTCCATTTTATGCCCGTTTCATCGATCCCCTTTCTTTAAACTTTTGCGACTCGATTAGAATTGTATCCCTTTCATGGTATCCTACTTTGTGTCCTTTGACGTCATAGTCTGTGTTACCCGATTTAACCTAGTGCGTAAGCCCATTGACCCTTGCACTTACTCTTAGAACGATTGCATGTTCCTTATCAATATTGCAGAAAACTGCAGACACTACTCCTTCCAACCTACTGTGGTCACGTCAGGTAAGGACATGTTCTATTTCGTCAAACTCATGTCTCCCACGACTATTCAGGTAAAACATATCTTTTTGTGTCTACGATGTCTGCACCCTCTCACTTCTCCATACTCCCTCTTAGGTGCTGCAGATCCACAGAGGGTCGCTACGAGGCAGAATGAGGCGGTGACTTCTCGCCCTTCGGTGTCAACTCGTCCTCACTCGCACTCAAATTTTGCGTGCGCAGTATGGTGAAATCGCGGCGAATGAGTACGAGTTGATCGTTAAATGCGGGTACAGGGTCCGATTGAATCAATTGCGTGGACCTAACTCACGCCTTTTTGCCTCATCAGGACCCACACCTCCATAGAGTCACAAGAAGTGTGAAATATACGGAGCTGTTATATGGGCTTTGCACCAAGCTGGACCCGAGCCATCCTTGTGTAATTCCGTTAGTTTCTGTTCGACTTCAGCACATTTCCAACATTGGAGATTGCCGAAGCCAACATTATATTCCCAGTTGATCAGGTACACTTCCACACTTTTAACATAGATATTCACTCTGAGCCATGAATGCGAGCGTACCTGTCATTGCACGAACTCCTCCATTGGGCTTCACCTTGAAGCGAAGAAAAGGTATTGCTTTAACGAATCCTTCCCTATAAAATGGAAATGTAAGATCCTGATTGTTATCCCACAAGAGCACGACAACAAAACATACTAATCCTTAGCTCATACCTAAACGAATCGTTCATCCAAGCGTATAGGATAGGATTCCAGCAAGTCGCCGTCATACTGATAAGATGCACAATAAGAAAAATAAAACTAAAGTGAGGCCTGATGAAGTCGTCCCAATGCAGATCTCGAAGGATGTTCCTGGAATGAGGTACAATGAGCATATGGCAGGAAAAAAAGAGCAATAGAAAGGTGAACTCACAAGAAGTTGAAGGGGAACCAACACACTGCGAATATCACCACCATTATAACTAACATGCGAAGGAGACGTTTCTTCCTTAAAATGAAAATTGTTGAAGGAGGTTGTAAGTTTTAGAAAAAGATAAAGGTAACTGTTGTAGGAAATTCTGTGCCTGCGATCATATCGTTTACCACACATAGTCTTAAATTAGTGTCAAAATATAGACAAATGGAGCCATGTCAGCTCTACACTCCAAATCAGAAATGAGTGGAAGTACTGCATAAAACCGAAAGTTCAGATGGACATTGACAGAAATGAAAAATGGGAAATCTTAGGGTATCAAACGTTATCCATGAACAGGGCGGTGCGGCCAATCTCTGCGATTCGCCCATTCGCCCAAATGACCAATCGCACGTCTAAGTGGCATCGACCTTTCCAGGTATAACACCCCACATCCGGAATTTTATACATGGGAAACTATTCCACCCCATACCTAGTGGGTAATATTTACCTCCGTTCTGGTAGCCTATACTTCCACTTTCCACTGCTTGGCAACTACTATTGGATCTGTGTAAAACAGGGTTCAACAGATACATCTAAGGATGAATTGTTAGGGCGGTGGATACCTAACTTCCAGAAATTCATCCCTAAACTGCTCAGTGCTAGCCACCGCATGAGTAGTAGCATTCCCCAGTGTCAATCGCCTTTTTTGTGGCAATATTCGATGTGCATCAGGCAGCATGTCCAGCAGCTATTCATTCTTATGGATCCCTATTAGTTAAACGGAGGTCATGGATACTGGACTCCGAGCACTGGTGTGCATCTGTTTTCCAGTCTTCAGTAAATGGATAACTTGGATAGCCAAGCTGGCCTGCTGCATTCATTTAGCTTGAAAGCAGCATCAATGAGTAAATAAATAAACAAAATAATGAGTTTGAAGTGATGGGAACAGCATTTATGTGTGACATGACATTAGTCATTCACTGCCAAACCTCCAAAGATCTAGGAGCTACATAGAAGATTGCAAGACGCCAGAGTTTAGCAACTTCCAAAATTCCTGAGTCGGAATTCTACTTATCTCTAGCTCCAGGTTACCTATGTCATCTAGTGCTTCGCCTAAGTTAAACCCGATGCCTTGAAATCAAGGATGTTGATGTGCTCTACAGCTAGAGGTGGCTTTGTTGAAGTGGAACAAATGTTGTGTTAGATTCTCTGAACATGTGCATGAGCTTGCGAGTAAAAAGACTGCCAAATTCATGTAGACTACGTAAAAATGTGAACCTATGCTCATACATGTATTACCTGCAAAGCTGTGTTCTTGAGATTAGCGACAAAAAACAAAACATACCCCGCCACTTAATGTCTACCCGTTTCTTAGCTGCTCATTTAACTTCAGAGCGGATTTCAAGCAGGATTTCAACCTGGGTTGATTTCCTGTGTTCTTCCGTCATTTCTCGATGTTTTGCTTCCTTATTGCTTCATTAAGCTCTGATTGAATGTCTTGGCTGCCATAACGATAGAATCACAATTTTTCTTGGATACGCTAAATCGAAGAACATGATACTCGCGATGTCGAGTCTACGCCAACATTCCAAAAGTCAGAGTTTTCTTGGGAGCTACGTATAGATATAAAATGAACTAAAAGAAGTAGAAAAAGCACATATAAGAAGAATAAATGTATTTAAAGATAGTTTTGTGTAGTTCCGCCCGATCGCATCATTTTTTGGGTGGTTCAAGACAAGATTTTGTCAGTTTTCTAGACCATACTATCAAGTTTGGAATTCCATGATGGCTTAAGTGTTCCGGCTGCAACAGGTTACCTCATAATGTTCTGAATCAAAAACTATATATGTGCAAGTCTACCTCACAGGAAATGACCAGGATATCTCAGTCTAATGCAAGAATATGGAAAAAAGTGATGCAGATCCTCCATAATTTGTTTAAATATGTTTTCACTCTGCAAACAGTTCGCTAGAACTCCTCCATTTGGAAATTCCTTGAGGCGTTCGATTTGTCCAGCTGTTTGCATCCTTTTCGTTCCAGAATTATGTATAGAAACTAGCTCATTATAAAGTAGAGGGTAAGTTGGTTAAAAATGTTTTTATCCGTGTGTATCGAAATTATTCGAAAAAGTTTCGCAGAAAAAAAAACTATGGGGGAATGAGAAAAATCTATAAATTCCATGTGAGTTATTGGGAGGGAAAACGTAGGCAATACTTATCTTAATCTTTGCTGTTTTTTTATGGAGGTGGGTCTAAAATCTGAACCTCCAATTTTTGAATATCCTTTATTCTCACCGAACTTTTAGGACATTGGTTTGGAATCCTGAAATGATTTTGAATCCTTCCTTCCCCTTGGCTTCACTCTCCATATTCCTATCCCTGCAAAAAAGACAAATATCTAATCGGACGTGGCCCCAAGTGATTCCATAATCCACTCCTTAACTCCTTCCACTCCTTAACTCCTTTAACATAAACCACTCCTCCACTCCTTCCCCATGTGCCTAAAATGGCAGAATCTCATACCAATGATCCTACTGCGGAAATGGTTTCTGCATCTTAGAGGAGACAATTTTGATCTGAGCGACATTGCCACATCCGGAGTGAGCGAATGAATTTGATGAGGAGCTACTGAGCGACATAAACATTTCCGAAAGATCTCCGGTTCATCCACAAACCCTTTATGTGTTTACAGCAGACTTACCTAAAGGCTAAACAATATGTGCAGGAGATGTCCTTTTTTCCACTTAATCGTCTATGAGAATTTGCAATGTTTGATTTTGAAAATATAGAAATCGGAAATATGTACATATGTACAACTAAAACACATTGACAGAAACACAAATTTTGGCAATTCGAGAGTATTCGTAGTTGCGAAAAAGTTCCTCGTTCGCCTAACAAATTCCGGAAGTACCAGCGCATTATCTACATACGTAAGCAGCCATATCTATAATTATGTAGTAAAGGCAACGTTTTTCGCTGTTTACATTCATAAACAGAGAAAAAAGAAGAGCCATTTACACACAAAGATCAATTTAAACCTACAGACAAAAAAGTCAAAAAATGTAATGAATTCGTACAATTTTTTACTCATTCAGGACAGAGTAATCAAGCCCTAGGAACACTTCCTCGCTGAGAACAACAAAGTTATGAGGACAGTAAAAATTCTCGAAAAGAGAGGATATAATAGAATATTTTGAAGGGAAAATAATAAATGTAACACATCTGAAGATTTTTGTAAAGAACAGCGTGGCAACCTTCTCACAACCTGGAGCGCCCACTGCAAACCACGTATTTGTTCATTACTATTGTATCTACAAGTTACTGCAGCTACTGCAGCTAAGTGCAGGTATTAAAAAAGGGATGAGTAAGAGAGTAACATATCTTATATACAGGGTGTCTTATATACTAAGTCAGTGCTCAAAGTATCAATGGAGGAATCCGTGAGTGCGTTATTTTGCTAAGTCTCAACCGCACATAATATGCATTGAAGGTGCCTTTTGAAGCAACATTGTACCTGCTTTTAAAGAAAAATTCATGATACATTGGTTGTGAGGTCACATTGGTGACTATGACACATTCACGAAATATTTCTCATACTCCTTGATAACAACACATCTGGATATATCTGTATAGTTGCTTTATAGCGCAGTCCTTTCCCTTGCTTCCATAAAATTATGGGGCATATCACTGATATCCTATGAGAATTGTAGGGTTGAATTGACCCTGAAGAGGTGCGGGCTCAAGGTTATGCGGCTCGTGAGGGTTTAGAGGCCTATATCAGAAAGGCTGGAGGTTTGCTCTGAATCTTAATGGTGGTTTTTGGAGCTCATGAATTGGGCAAACTCATAATAAATTTTGGTTTCCTTTTCTTACAGGCTTTTTTATGGCTCGCAAAGTATGGAAAAAGACTTTGTTGTCACCCTGCAATATATAAAGCTAGGTACATAGCCATCTAGGCAATCCTATCAGAGATGGAAATATCATTTTGTAGGGTCAACAAACATGGATAGATTTACGATCGTGTGGGCTAAACCTTTCTCAAGAAGGAAACGCTCTCCTCGGCTCTAGGCATCTACATATTACGTAGGCGTTGTCTCTAAGCTTTAAGCTTGTAGTTGTGGAGCGTGAACGGTTCCGGGTACCTCAAGTGCCTCACAAATCATAACCTCCTTCTTAACTCATCATTACGTCAAAGTGATATCTCTATAAGTTCATGCTCCGGTCTACGTAGTTCAACTTCTATTTCATACCTATATTGGCGACTATTTTGGTGTCCCCCGCTTGTTTGACCAATCTACTCAGACATTCGTGGGGGTGGAATGCAGGTGGAAATGGGTCCACCCCCAGTTGTACCTGGGGGTGGACTCAAAATCGTGGGGCACCTACCCCCGACAATCGAAAGGCGTTCCCCCACGTGCCCTCGCAGTTGTCCCCCGAGCGCCTTATTGGGTTCCGGCGGATGGGGGGACGACCGGGGTTATGGGCAGTACGCTCTGCTCTTCTTGGACGTCCAGATACGCTCCGTCAACTCAAAAACTGGGCGGGGCGATGGGGGTCCTACCTGCCCATCACCCCCACGAATGTCTGAGTATGTCGATTCAATGAAAATGTGCAAGTAAAAATAGAACGACTCGTTGAAGAACGTATGAGAGTCTCAAGACTGGAATCTGGAGCCAGTCCTGGCTGGCAACACCTAATGGGAAGGCAGAAGGTCTCAGTAATCAGGAAGCAACAGTAGACTGTACGTTTTTGCGCACTCATCAAGTCCAAATTGTTCTCTTACTAAAAATAACTGTTCACCAGCAAGTAGTTCAGGTATGCCGTCGGTTTCAGATTTTAATCTGAAACCGATGGTATACCGTTTTTTCTAAATTCTACTCGCTCAATATAGAACGAGGGATTTACAGATTCTAATTCATGGAGTGGGGAAAGTTATTTGTGAAGATGTCGTTCTTCTGACCGTACGTGTCCTGCTGCCTTACATTCATCTTGAAATGCTCGAATTATTGCCTGGTGTCCTGGCAGTTTTTATTTCTTTGGAAAAATTTGAAATCCCCTAGAACCTCAGGGCAGGATTGATGTGAATACAATTTCAACAATCTTGAGAACAAACGACAAACGCCTGAGTCGACGATGCCTCCTCATCGCCTTTCCAAGTATGTATGTGTCGCTTCCAGTGGAAGACTCCTCGGTAAAGTAGCATTCATGTGCATAGAAGCTCGGTGATGAAAAGATGATGGCCATTTTGTTCCTCCCCCCTCCTCTTCCAAACATTCTAGCGAACCACTATGCTTTACTAATACTGCGAGAAACATCCTGTACATATTTAGAAGCGCTTTGGCGAACACAAGATTGAAGTGCATAATTCTAAAGTAGCGTCCCTAATCTTCTGTTCGTTGCGCCTGTCAACATGAAAGTGTGATGAGCATCGATGCTTGTCTTCCCACGGATTTAAATGGAACGGGTTATTACATATGAATGCGTCAATCAGTTTGATCGGCTAGAAAGTGCATGAGTGGGGGAGGACAGCCCATCGAACAATACGAATACGCTTTGGGCACTAAAAATGTTTGGTAATGCCCCAAAGCTGATGTCTGAACCTTTGACCAGCTTAGACGCCTATG
>JARK01001482.1:176603-192073 GCA_000688135.1 Ancylostoma ceylanicum
GGGGGGGGGGGGGGGTAAGAGGCAGCTTGCATCACTGAGATTACCTGGGGTGAACGTGTAAACACCTCACAAATACACTCATCCTTATCATGGACCCCCATGCGTTTACGCTGGTTAATCCCAATGGTGCATCCAGGCCTAGGGCACCCTCAATCGTTTTTATCGAAAGGAGAGAGTGAAAAAGACCAGCCAATGAGTCACAAGGGAAATTTTGAAGGGAAATTTTGTAGACGATAACATAATTTGTCATCTAATAATAAGTTCACTTTTATGCAGCAGCGTGAGTTTAAATATCTGGGAACCCCCGAATTTTCGAACAGTCGAATTTTCGATTTTTTGCGAATGGCCGAATTTTCGAATAATCAAACCTACAAATTCTTCAAACGCACTGAATTTTGGAGTATTCGAGCTTTCGCATTTTTTTCTAGCGGTCAAATTTTCGAATATTCGAGTTCTAAAATACCCCAGAACTATTTTTTGAGCATTAGAAATTCGGAACCCTCAAAAATTTGAATATTCGAACATTCAAAAGATATTCGACTTTCATTCGATTCCGTCAGAACTTCACTGTCGATTCCAAGAACCTTGTCTTTGGAAAGCCGTCAAAATTTTTGAGGGTGAGAGGGGATAATTGGTGCCTAGTTTTCGCTCGCGCCTCTCATGAGGATATGCTTATGAAATCGAATAATTCAATCAGTTCGATTATTAACGTACGAGCCGACCGAAAAGTTCGAATATGTGGAATAGGGAAAATCCCACCAATTCTCCACACGTTTTCCTCGTGAGTCATTTTTATGACGACTCAGATGTTCGCTTCCAATTGAGTCAAAACATATGAATTCCCGGCTCATTCAGAGTTGGAAGTTCGAAGTGGAATACATCCAGTGCCTTATTCGGTCTCAAATATGACAAGAAATACTGTTAGTGGAAACCAGTAAACCACAGGTTCTGCACGTAGCCCAGCACGTGGGATAATAACAGTTCTTGGAGTCAATGACTACTTCTTCCGTTCATAGCCCATTAAAGAGCCAGAACTTGCTGCTCTCAAATGAGTTTACCCTCTACGTCACATATTCATCGTCAGAGAAAAGTGAACGCCTGTTCTATCGCTACGGCTGACACTGTGACTATCCTGGTTCTTCAGGATAGCAACTACAACATCACACTCACTCTGCTGTTTGTTCTCTCACGCTTTGCACGACGACATACATGCGTGAGAACGGAGCTGTTTGATTCGAGATGAAGTGCATAACAAGCACAGTATATGTCCCAAACAACTGCTAATCGACAATATTTTAAAGAAATACCTGTTAGTTTCAACTGCACGCTCCCTCGTGAGACGACGTCTTCCGTTCAGGAATGACCAGATGCTGTGGTAACTGATTCCAATTATCACAAATGGGACGATGAACTAAACAGCACTAGGTTAGCACAAGGCTTAATTCTGTTTCCTACAAGGGAAGTGCACGGAACAAGCTCATAATCCAAGGCAACTCCTATAGGAGTTACGTACATTGTTAGAGGGCCTGTCCAACGTGATGCCATAGATTATACGAAAGGCAAGATCCAGCCAAAATTATTCCCATCCAGTTTTTTTTCTGTTTCCTGGAGTGCAAACCATATTTATAGCACATGTTTGAAGTTGGAGAGCTCAACAAGAGCTCTATCGCAAGATATGGGACAAAACATCTGAGGATTACGCTAGCCGTAGGAAAACATGCTCCAGTTCACAAAGGGTGCTCGCGTGCATAATGAAATACGTCTACGGACACCTACCAATCGCACGCGTAGCGTCAGGCCATTTTGCACTTTCGAGCTCGGGGAAAATGAGCTAAGCATGATTCAAAGAGAGCCCTAACTAGTTTTGCTGAATATTTGTCGTACTTGATCGAGGCTGAATTGTCCATCGTGGATAAAGAAACCGCTAAACTCTAAACACTGTCTTACCGGGGCCTGACACGCGCGGATGGTAAGTGTCCGATAATCATGAACAACATTGCATGATACATATACCTTAACGAACACTTCCTGGAACCATCTTCATCAAACGGACTACGTGCAGTCTTTTGAGAATTTTTTTCCTACGACGTCACAATAGACAACATGTGGAGCGCACCGTATAACGTTATTTGAAACCACGTATGCTGCAAATGTGCAAGCGCCATGTCAAAATCGGTCGATGGGAACCGTTCGCTAGGATTTTTTGGGGATTTTTCGATTGTTTCCGTCCAAGGCGCCTCCGTGGTTGACGAATTCATTAGAATTCCAGAAATCGAAATTTTGGTCGGATTCTTGCCCTCAAACGCTGCTGAGTAATCTAGAGAATCTCAGGATCTCACATCGATCATTTCCAACAATGCTGACGAGGGATGACAAGGGAGAGAATGGTTAGAAATCATCTACGGAAAATTCTGAGCTTCTGTAGACCACTTAGCAGATTTCAATTGTGACCTGCAACATCATGTTCACCATATAGGTCTCGTCTCGGATTAGCAGCGTATACTTGTGCACTTCTCTTGTTAGAAGAGGTAGTCCTCAAAGTTCCGTGGATTCCATTCACGGTTCGCCCCAAACGTACTTGCAAAGCCATCACTATGACGCCGTATATGCTCTTGATTCGTTTCATGGACCAGTCTTCCCCGCATACCCAGAAATTGCACGGCTCCGTGATGAAAGTGAGCCTCATATGATAGGCATACGGCATTACCAGCAGCAACGACAACAGCCATATGAGGGTCACCACGAGAATACATGTCTGAAACGAGTGCCACCTGCAAAAACATCGCTTGCTGGAGTGCTTCGAAAAGTTACCCTCATCGACATCCTGTCGTTAATGTTCACCGAGCTGGAATGATGAACGATGACGAAGTAGCGATCCATAGCGATGGCCATTAATGTCAGTGTACTTATGAAAATGCTAGTCCCTAAACAAAGAGAACCTTTTATTTAGATGATATATGACGCTCATTTCTGTGGCTTCCAGAAATGCGAGGCAATTTTGGAAAAGCTAGGACAGTGGTTTCGTTTGGAGTACATGATGAACAGCCGTGTACATGAACTTTCCCAGGAAGATTCTCAGCTTTGCGCTCGGCGAGAGTGGACGAGTTTCTCAATCTAATGAGCTACATTATACTTAGGACCGAATAATGCAGTAGACATATTCGAGTTCGAAATTTCGATTACCAATAAATAAAAAGTAAGATTTCTTCGGGAAGAATCTTACAACTTTTGAAAACTGATTGAGGTCGTTTAGGGCTCTCTTTTTTTAAACATTCGAAATTTTTGGATCAGGTTCCAAATCGATAATTAAATCATTCGAGTTATTCGATTTTTATTCGGTCCTAAGTATAAGACGCATCCTTCCATCTTCACCACCACCTTTCATAGCTAACTCGAACGAGTCGTTCTACTATGGGTCATTAATTTCATCCCTAAAAAAACTCGTCCATTCCAGAAGAGCAGGTACATCGCAACCTTCCTGGCTACTTTCCCAGATGCGGACCCAGTAGTAGTGTGTTGAACGAATAATGTATTGGATACATTCGATATTCGAATACTCGATTTCGAATGAGTTTCCGAACGAAAGTATAAATTGAAATGTCCCGGAAATGGAAAGCCGTACACTCTTGGGTGGAACGACATAAGATGTAAGTAGTGTGTTTTCCGAATATTCGATTGTTTAGTTGGATCAAAGGATTTTCATCCAAATTAATAAAATTTATTCACTTTTATGCGGCCAACACTATGCACATTTACCCAATAGAATATTCACAGCATCAGAGTGCAATTTTTTCCCACCTTTTGTCCTCAGTTATTAAGCATTCCATACATTACTGATCTACAAACGAGTATATTTATATGCATTATAATTAGTTATGACGAGTGATAATTTGCCAAAGCTTTTCATGTCCCCTCAGAGCTTTTTATCCGCTTAGTGGCAGAAACATCAAAAACATGAGAGACTCTTTAGGCGATCTCTGTTCGCATGTTAGTGTTTTGAAATTCAGAATGTTCGAGGATCCATTATATTCTATTTGCCGATCAGACCATCAACAAAAAGTAGAGACTTGTTAAGAAGAACGCTGATGAGATGAAATCGGAAATCAGAATCGGTCCTTCACGCACGATTACTCAAGAGATATTTATAATTACCAGATTCGCGGTTTACTAGACTCGTATTGTCCTCCTTAGTCCATAAAAATTAGTTGTATTGCGAACCGTTGAGTTAATTTTCGTGAATTTCATCTCTTCTCGGTTCTGTTGCAGTTGTAAACTTTTTGTTCCATCAAGCTTTTTCAGGAGGGATTTCCTGTGACCTGGCCCGAACGTACAACCCCGGCTAAACATAGGACATCGCCCACGTAGGGGTCTCTCATAAATCGACTAAGACAAAACCCGCCATCCCTTGTTCTCAAATATCCTCCCGCCGGGAGTGAAGTCTCTAACATCTATTTATACTACCTTGCCATGTACTCAATCCCAGTTTTAGGCTGACTAGAAAGCTGCCTTCTGCAGATTCAAATTTCCCGCTTGTTTGAAAAAAAAACTGCCGCGCTGAGTATCGACAGTGCATTTAGAGTCGACGCGCCAAATGACTCCCATTTTTGAGACAGTGCGAGCTATTCTTTCATGTATATTGAGTACAACGAAGAAATAAATAAGTCAACAACTAGGAAGGAGCGCAAGAATTACCTTGAAAAAGCGGCAGGCCATGGCATAGCCATCCTCCCCATATCCAGTGACCAACGTATGTGTACATTGGAGTTAGCCAAAGAGATCTGAATGGTTAGTTATATTTGTTTCATAGCAAGGGGGCAATCACAACGAATTCAACTTTTTGAACTGCAGAAATAATTAATAAAAATTATAATTAAATCATAATAAAGCCAAAATTCTACCAAGTGCCGATTATTCTGGGGCGAGTATTAAGCAAATGTTTAATTACCGCGTTAAATAGAAATTCGACACAGTGCGTTTCGCAGTTGTTGATAGTTGGGAAGACAGCAGAGAAAAAAGAACGCGGGAAGGTGTGCGGCAATTGGAGAGGAGTGAGAGGGAATCAGACTATCCACACGGATACTCAACTATTGTTGCGCGTGAAGCATACCATAGTAGTGTACGAATATTCACCAGTTTCAGTGGAGCACCAGGAAAAATTAGGTCCAGACGCTTCACTAGATTTTTGAGCTGTTTTTTGGGCCATTTTGTGAGGTAAAACTAAATTTATGGGACGGATCTCACATCCTGATATCTCAAGCATATAACCATACGAACACGAAAGCAATGAGCAACTGTTTCGCACCACCTGGGAGCGGGTGGTCTTACTACTTTCCTAAGATAGGTAGGATCCATGGACGTCAAGGAGAGAGTAGTGATCCAACCGTTGTTTTGAAATGGATAAACTCTCAAAGGCAAAATAACTTGTACGAGCTATGTACGTAGTTGTCTCAATCACTGGTCATAGGTAGTGAATGGAAAGGGTGGTAAGATATGTCACAGCTTGTCAAGAGAAAATGGTCAGCTCTGGATAAGCAGGAAGCTTAGAGCCACCCCAGGAGCATCCATGAAATCCGACTTTTGTTTGCAAGGCAGCATCCCTCGAAATTCTAACCTACATATTTGGCACCTTATGGTGGAATTCCTTTTGGGGAATATTTTATACCCTAGCACAAAACATTTTAGCGGACTGCTGAGTCTGGATGCCTTACCGAGATTATCCTGGATAAATGTTGTAAGATTGTGCCGTCGCGAAGCCTCATTTGATCGTGTGTTCTTTATCAGCTTGCGATGAGAACTTCTTTGTCAGTTTTTTATTACAAAACCAGTAAGCTTTCGGCGCTTAGCGCCTTCCTCAGACCTTAATATTTACAATACAATATGTGATACATAACATGTTAACTCAACAACTGCTAACACGTGTGACCAACCGGGCGTGAGGACAGAGGAGAAGAAGTGAATGTACAACGAAGTTGTGCAGTATCAGATCTTATACAAAGACACTGTACAGATATTCAGAATACTACTTCTACAACTGCCTCTGAGCTGTACGACCGCTCGAACAGCTCAGAGGCAGTTGTAGAAGTAGTATTCTGAATATCTGTACAGTGTCTTTGTATAAGATCTGACACTGCACAACTTCGTTGTACATTCACTTCTTCTCCTCTGTCCTCACACCCGGTTGGTCACAAGTGTTAGCAGTTGTTGAGTTAACATGTTATGTATCACATATTGTATTGTAAATATTAAGGTCTGAGGAAGGCGCTAAGCGCCGAAAGCTTACTGGTTTTGTAATAAAAAACTGACAAAGAAGTTCTCATCGCAAGCTGATAAAGAACACTGGATAAATGTGTTGACTCCAGTGTTAAAGAGGGATAAATCTATTTGGTGTTAACATGTTTAGCCCGAGTAATCTTAGTGATGCATGCTGCCTCGGGTCTTCTTCAGACGACTTTTTCTCTACAGCTGGTGAAGGCTTAAAAGATAGGCTAGAAGTAAGACAAAGAAAAAAAAAGCAAAAGCCTATTTCATCAATTCAGTCATCTTCTATGTACGCTCTTATCTACTAACTCCCCTCGGAAACACTCCCATTGCTCCGAGAAAGCAGTGATCTTTGCCCTCACCTGCTCAGGCAGCGCTGTTTCAGAAACTCACCGGAAGTTCAAAAAGTTCAGCTCTGAGAAAAAAAAATTCCTAGGTGAACTTTCATCTCGCAGACCAATGGAGCATGAATTTCTTGGATTGACCAAATTGGAGATAATTCCTCATTTTTGGTCGCAATATGTTGCTCACCATGAATGTCACTGCACAATTTAGATTCCCCAGGATGCCGTCGGCATCCAGGAGAAATACGCACAAACATCCTAGAGTGAACTACATATGTACCTTGGTGGAAACATTTTCAATGGCCTGGCTAAATTTTTTTCTGGAAGGATAGGCAGCTTTTGAACAGTAAATTAGCGAATCACAAAGTGAATACGGCGTTGCTATTCATTAAATATCATATTATTATTATTCATACTTATATTTGTTGCTTGTTTTTTCTTCATTTTTTTTGTATCCATACTTGAACGAAAAACTACGAAATTGACCGCAGTTTTTTATCCGCTGGTGAAAAAACAACCAGGGAAAGCCAAAATAAGTGGATAAACTTACGTGAAATTCACGAGTAAATCCGATATAGCTAGGTTAGTGATAAAGATATTAGTGACTGTCTGCATCCGTTTGTTGTTCATCACAACGTAAACAACAAGAAAATTCCCGGATACTGCCACCACGAACACCGTACAATACAGCAACAGCATCAACATTCTTATTGCCAGTATATCCATTGGATTCTGAAACACATTTGCTTAAATGTTTACTCGTGCTAAATCGTCGCAGACGCCAGGAATCCGCGTTACGATAGCAGGACGCTCTTTTTCCAGAAATAAAAAGAAAGTCCCCGGATTCCGGTCGGAAAGTAACGGGAGCTAATGAGGTCCCAATGAAATCGGGATCTGGCTAAACTGTGGAACTCAATTTCACTCACGTTTTTGATCCGGCATGTGTTAATGTAGTTTGTGGCCTGCTGGACCATCATCATTGTGTCGTTGCTTAGCGCGTCCATCACCGGAACTTTTGCAAAATAGAGTGCACAACTCTGTAAGCAGTAACCTACGAAAGAGGCGAGTAAATCCAGGAACAGAGCGGAAAAGGAGATCAATTTCAAGGAGAAAATCATCAGGAACGAATATGCAGAGCCGAATAAAGACATGGTACAAAGCCTTAGTCCAAAAATACGGAGACTCGCCAAAAGATTCATATATTTATTACACAGGCACGTACCTATGTGGAAATCCATCAAACGAGAAGAGGATAAAACAAACTCAGACAACCGTGAACAAACACAACACAAATGACAGAAAGAGAAAATCAACTACACACTAATAGTTAGTTCACTATTTCAGGATTGTAGATACTTATCGAGCACGCCCTCGAAGGCAGACAGTTCAGAAGGAATGACCTGTCTTTTGCTGAGTTTTTCGAGATCGGTGGCAACTCTATTTGTGAAGAAATGTTTCCTGAGCTCTTTTTTTAGCATTCTGTAATGCTAGTTTCCTACGCCCACCTCTGGTGTTCGACTGCTTGGTATTGAAAAAACAATTCAGAATTCAAACCAGTATTGCCGAAGAGAATTTTGCATATCATTATTAGGTCTAGGTTACGTTGCGTCTTCTATATGCTAGGGACTTGAGCCCAAAATTTCCGAGCTGGCCCATTTGAAATAGCTGGCTCATTTGAGCTGGCCCATTTGGAATTGATCATACTTCCATGTCTGACATTAGAAAGCAAGTTGGCAACTCTGTTTCCAATGTTGTATTTTTCAATCAGCATTGAACAAAATGTACTAATCACGGCTTATGAATTCTCCTAATACTTCCGGGAAAAGGCGTGAAGAATCCATAAATTCCAGGATCTCATATGTTAGAAAAGAATCAGAAGATTAAGCAGCAGAATGAGCGATAGAGTGCGTAGGTGAGTGAGCGAATGACTGAGTAAATGATTCTGGAATCCGATCCCTTGTCAAAATTCCACGATATCACATAACGTATGACAGACATACTGGATCATATTTGAGCTCAATTTGATTGGTACAGACAGCTCAAGGAACCATAATATACACTTTTATAGAACTTATTTGGTCATCCTAGCAGAAAAACTCTCCTTTGCACAAAATCCAGAACTCAGTAAGGAGGTACTCCCTCCACAATCGCATATTCTCATGTTCGGTCGTTATTTCGAGCCCGTAGACATCGTTTCAGCGATATTTCCTGTTTTTATGCGTCTTAGCAACATTCACATCAGTCGACTAGCATCAAATCGTGGCATCCAGGACGTAGGAGGTCGTGAAAAAACAAGGAAGATGTACATTGAACTCTCCGGCGGATGTTAAAGTTATGTACATAGAAAAATCTGCTTCCCATTAATTAGCTTCTCCCATCTGTTTTTCACTTCAACATGCGACACCTTAGGGGATGAAAGCCGTGGAAAAATAGAGGAAAAACATTTTCTTGAAAAAAGAAACGGCTCCTGTGAATATCGCAATTTACTATTTTGTAGTACAAATGGGAGATGTGAGAAAACAAAACCATCGAAACGATGGACCGGAATTAAGCTAGGAAATGAGACGTCAAGATCAACTTAGACAGCGTAAACACGGAAGTTTCTCAACAGTGCAGGGATTCATGGAACGATAACCAAGAGAGCCTATAGTGGCTAGCGTTACTGGTTATGCTATAGACTACGTAATGCTGGGAGACGCAGAAAGTGAAAGTTGGTTTGTTAGCCTGGTTTTGCCTGGATATGCGTTCATGAACTTCCTAGCCCAGTAGATTTCTTAGGATCGTTATGAAAATTAGGAGAACTTAGATTCTCTCATGAAAAAGTCGGACTAGACGCGGTTAGGAGTCATAGACAGCAGTGAAACAGCGACGTCTACTTTAACCATGGAAGGGCAGTGTTACATTTGATACTCACCCGACCAAAGCCATTAAGAACGTGAAGTAGAATGATCATATTACGTCAATGTATGAAGCCAACGCTCTTTTGAGTGTTTCCGTTCAATTCCTGAGGGAAATAAGCGGTAAAGTCAGCAGCAAGAGCATAGACGTTCAAAAATGGAGAGAGGCTAATGAAGACTCGTCAAATAATCAAAGCTCTCCGGAACAGAGTGTTATAAAAAATGCATCCAAGTCAGAAAATATTCAATGACGGAAGATCCATGCCGCGTAAGTAGCTGTTATTGCGTGTGGGCGGAGCCAGTGAGCCACCAAACAACGCAAAGCAGCCAGGAATTGTCCAGGTTTAAAAAAAGCAGCCGTCTCATAAAAAAAATAAGCCCGGCTCACGGAAGGCTTCTCCCCTTGCTCCAAGTATCTGGATGAAAACGGCAAGAGCGCGCATACGACAATTGATGAATCTGTTGTTGAACTTTTGTAAAATTTGAAAGCTTCCTTGTTGAGAAATTGAGGACATTGTTGGCTTGTAGTGATTCCGGCTACATCCCGAATGCCCAGCTCTATTCTCAAACAGGAAGTAATCGAAGTTGACGAATGCGCTTGTACTTGATTCACAGAGTCCTTAGACGCGTTAACTAAAGAGGGCTAGGCTCAGCTGAGCTAAACTTGCAATTCATAGAACAGCAATGAATCCTGGAGCAATGTGTGTTCAAAGGGAATTCCGAGCTTTTTCTGGAGAATCTCCCCTATGAAGCTTCTTTAGACGCTCCGTTTTTGACCAGTTACTCACAGCTGCTTTTCTTTCATTCATTTATTACACAAGCATATGCTCATTTTGAAAAAATAACGCAAAAGGATTATCAACAACATAAACAACCAGCAACATGAATTTATAGATTACGATATCATAAAAATCAGAAAATCTGTATCTTCACCGATTTGGACAGCCACGTAACAAAGTTTTGAATGCATTATAGGATAACGGCAAAGCGCCCTTTTTGCGAAGTTTCTCAAACTGCGGGATAACTCTATGAATGAAACTGAAAAGTCTGCAACAGAGCTTAGCTTTTGGGACATGGAAAAAGCTTTCGAGACATGGAACTTGGTGGCCCCTGCTCTTGTGATTGAAGCTCGCATCAACACGAAATGACTTAATTTGAGGCCACATTCACCGCGAATTAGTTTGTGAGAGAGCAATAAATCATTCCATCTCCTACGTTGGAGGAGTGTTGAAAGGCCTAGGTTCTTATTTTTTTTTCTTCATGGAAAATGATTCAAAAATCTATGCTCTGGCTTTTCCCAGTGCTGAGAAAACAGCCCATGAATTTATTCTGCAAGTTTGCCCAAAGATATGGAAGAAAAACGTGTGCAGCTTCGAAGTTTTTGTCGACGCCTCGTTAATTATCTGACGAGCCGCAGAATTACAGCGTTGGTTTCGCCTCTATTCACTAAAATGTGAATTTGTGACATTATAACTATTATAATATGCAGTGTAATGACTCTTCTACGAAGGCAGTTGCTGGTTGACGTCGTGAGCATTTATAAGATATATCTCCTGAATCATCAGTAAAGTGCAATTGCGCAATCCCAGGGAGAATTGTTTTTGGGAATGTTCTCGAGGATAAAACTTTGGTCCGCTGGTAGGATAATATATGCATGACATCAATGATAGATGCTCGCATTTTAAGCAAAACGTGGAGTAGAAAAAGTTCTGAAACAGGATCGTTAGGCGACTTTATTGGGCGAGGGTTCGGTTTTCCAGTGGATTTTAGTCATATTTCTTTCGAATTCGTCAGGGCCTAGGAAGAGAGGAGAACTTACTCTATATAGAACTGAATAATGCACTGAACACAGTAGCGGCCAATGTGATATGACCAGAGGCCGAATCTTCCACTGTAATTCAGGTATGAATTGAGATATCCAAACGAAAATTGAGAATATGATGGGAGTGGTTCCACTCTTTCTTTTCACTATGTAACATTTCTAAAAACCGCTTTCAAACAAAACTATCATGTTTCGAATCCACCCTTGATACGGCCACTGATTAAATTTTTCGGCGGCCACTGTATATTCGAATTCGGAAATTCGGTTTCGAATAAGTTGAAACTTCGAGTTACCGGAAAGAGGTAGAAAAAGAACTTTTGAAGAATCACACGAAGAAGTCAAGGGCCTCCTGCGTTTTTTAGCATTCGAATTTCGGATCGGGTTCTGAATTCATGATCACATGATTGGGTTATTCAATTTTTTCCTGTTCATAGGTATAAAATTTACTACTAAGCCTTTGCTATCACCCTCATTTTCCTCGGAAATACGAGCTCTTACATTTAGGCGACCCAAATAGTGTGTTCATCGAATAAAGTATTTTACATATTCGATATTCGACTATTCGACTATTCGATTAAGTAGACAAATTCAAATGTTTAGGGTAGGGGAAGCCCTACACTCTTGGGTGAAAGAAAACAAGGGCTGTGAAGCTTTATGTTTTCCCAGTGTTTGATTTCTGGATGGATCTTTGAATTGTTATTCGAATTAATCGGATTTATTCAATTTTTATTCGGCCAAAACTTTAGTCCCGGTTATATGAGAATTCTGTTCTTGACTTTCGAAAATCTGATCACGACGGCCTTGGAGCAGTGACTGGAACAGCATATTTAAATACAATGGGGCAAAAATAGTAGAAATAATCCATTATATTAATAATATTATTACGGAGAACCACAGCGAAAGAGGGACTAAAATAGAACAAAGAGTGGTCCTTCCGCCCAGTGAAGACTGTTAAGATAGCAGCTGAAGAGGTTTGTGAGGAGGAAGCATTAACATATTCACAGCGACATTTGTTTGCTTCCCAGGCGTCTTTCAGACATCAGACGGACAGCGGTGTATTTTTAAGACATATTGCTTTATCACAATTTCCGACAAGCGTCGTTTAATTAGATTTTTCGTCATTGCCTCAATAATGAATAAAAAACCTATGACAATAGAGGAATTTGGTCTTGGACAAAATTCTACCGAAAAATTGAAAACAGTGTGCTAGAAGGAAGCTTAAGTTGGGCGAAAGGAATCAAACACAAATGAAATGTGGCGGACTTTTAGGCACATATCCGGAACACATGCAGGACTTTTAGCAGGACTCTAACCGAGCGCATAAGCTGTATGTCGTAAGCTGTAAGTAAATCCAATCTTTAGTCCTAAAATTCAAGCCTATCTGAGGTAATAAAGGGAACAGGTCTCGCCTTTTGTTTTTTTTTCTGCATATCCAGTAATACCAGGCTTCCAGCACGAAATCCGTGAAGTGCCTGTACATGCAGGCATGAAATCACCTGGCTAAAGAGATCTTTGACCGTGATCTGTTCCCAGGATCGAACCGGTAACCACCAGAGCTAGGATTCATGAACGTACAACCAAGCGAAACCCGGTTAGCAGACCAAATTTTGCGTCCTATCTCTTCTGATGTTACATATTCTACGAGCTAACCAATGATGCTGACTATCGTTTGTTTTCGTGGGTAATGCCCCGTAAATCTCAGCCCAGGGATTAATTATAACAAAAAAGAACTGAACCTCGTAGATCAGAAATTTATAGAAACATCATAAATCGTGATTTGTAACAGGAAGTCGGGGAAAAAGTTTCCTTTTGGCTTCCACCGTTCGCATTTGGATATTCCAAGCACTCTCCCAGAGCTGGGTTGTTTTGGCACATAGTTCTGAGACCCTCCTCCATTGAAAGAACGAATCAAGATTCAAGACCAAGGAACATTGTTTTTGAAAAAAGCACCTCAAAAAGCGATAACCTACGTCATTCATCCTTGTTTTCATTCGCAAATGCTCTCGCGTAACTAACTTCCTGTCCTTGATACTTCCGATAATTCATGTTATTGGAGATTTCTACTTCCTAGTTTGAAAATTGAAGATTTTCTTCAGCTTATGACTACTGTTTTTATCTGGATTTAACAACTGCGTACATATAGCTACTATCAAAGTACGTACTAAAGCGAAGTGGCTAAACAATGTGTAAGTGTCACATTTTGGTCTCAGCTTCCAAGGAAAATTATCGTGAATGCTCGACGCGAGCACCTTCTCATCAAGATGGAGGAGGTGATAAACATCATCTCATTGAAACTACTGGGGTTATAGCCGCGCAAACGGTGGAAGGTTTCCGAGGACCTGCGGCGCGTGCGCGGCGCGTCCCGCTTGTAAATGCGGTCCGACGTCCTCGCTCAGCTGTTCGAAGACGCCGTTCGCCAAGATTAGACTCGGGTAAGCGCTTTGCTTTCTCTGTTATTTGAATTGTTGTTGTAATGAAGAGGCCTGCGGCTGACCGATATTTACCGGACGCCCCCACGATTCGCTTTTTGCCCGCGCATGCCTGAAATCGTTACTTCTTACGTTTAATGTGCTTGTTTTTCTTTTGTTTTTTTGCAGAGAAGTAGTCGCTAAAAACGTTTACCTTAACCTAATCCTGACGAACGGCGTTCTCGAGACCGCCGGACACCTGTTACAAGCGGAACGTGCCGCGCACGCGCCACAGACTCTGCGCGTCTCGAGAACTTTTACCGATTGAGCATAAGAACTATACTGGAGCTAATGTGCTTTAACTTAAGCTATGAAACGCGTACAAGACGTATTCCATGCTACACTATGCATCAGCTTAGCTCCAGTTAGTTAGGCCTGCAGTCCATTCAACCGGTAGTCGGTACTGGTAGAGGAACCATGGGCTGAGACGCGGTCGTTTTCAATCAATATTAGTTGTGCTTGATACAGCACAACCGCACAGCTTACCTTCAGTCTGTGAATGCAACACATTGCTTCATTCGGAATGGAACCTGAAGAATTCTGCAGCAGTTAAACTGCAGAAGATAGAGAGGCATTTGATTTCCGGGAAAGGAGCAGCGCATGCAGAAGAAAACTTACTTGGACTGAGATTTCGCTCGAACAACACAGGCGTTAATAGGATTTCAGAGTGTAGCATTGTACCACCTGCGGAGCACTTTTTACGCATTTGCTCCAAAGCCTTATAGTGGTATGAACTAAGCGGCTAAAGTTGTTAATCAATTTCCACGTTACAAGTACGTGGAAAGAAAAACGAGAGCGGAAAGCAGCATGACGGGTGTCGGTGGTGTTGCTCACAGAATCGTGGACCCACAAATCGCTTCCTAAGACATGTGTTTCCAATCAGGAGCTAATAGACGTCAAAGAGCCGACATAAACGCTGACAGGAGCATACAACTGTTTTGTTCTGCGTCGAAAAACTGATTTGCTTTGCAGGATAGCCAGTCCAGGCGATGTTCGACGTCTTGCCACCCACTCCAATGCTACTTCTCAGAGGACAAAAGGTAGATAGCAGCAAACAAAGCAGTGGATGACAATTACTTGGAAAAAGCAGACATCTGCAAATGCCCCGTAAAACTCCTTGGCAACAGTGTTGATTCAGCATAGTGCACGTCATCGTGACTCTATGAGGACAAAGGAAATGAGGATTGCGAAAGAGAATCTACCTGAACTCAGTAGCCGTCCAGCTCCAACATTAAAGCCTAATATTGACTGCGTTTCACCAGGTACCAGTGGCGGACGCGGGGGAGGGAGTGGGGGGGAGGGGGCGCCTTCCCCCGAGAATGGGGGAGAAACAAATTTTTGAGATTACTTTACAATACATATATAAATCTTGTTTCACTTTGTTTCTACTTGTTTTTTATCATTTTTAACATTGATTGCTTATTATCTATTATTAAAATTGATATTTTTATTATTTTATTTTCCGTCTGGGTCCCCAAAATGGCGGATACCACAATTTTTCCCGCCCCTCCCCTTCCACCCACCTTTTGCGTCCGCAGCTGTCAGGGACGATAGCCGGGGAGAGAAAGAACGCGGGAAAGTGTACAGTGACTGGAGAGGAATTAGAGAAAAGCAGGTTATCCGCACAGATACTAAACCAGCATCGCGTTTGGAACAGACTATAGCACATGGCTGACAACCA
>JARK01001482.1:227361-241477 GCA_000688135.1 Ancylostoma ceylanicum
GGGGGGGGGGAGGAATGGGATGGGAAGATGTGGAAGAATTGAGGAGTTTGGTGAAGAACTGCAAGAAAGTTTCGAAAACTTCCGAAATTGTGTCGCTTTTCCTTCTTCCCAGATGTTAATACTGAATCAGTTAAATTCCCAGTTTAAACCAGAACATTTCAGATGTAACAGCCTTTGAGCAACCTTCTGCTGCAGCTACGTACAAACGGAGAGAGTCTCGAATTAATCTCAAAATTCTTGATTTGCCTGGAATCTTCATTTATTCTTTGTTCAGTGGACGTATACAATAATACACGCAAAAGCAGTTCATCTACGTTCAAAGTATAAGTAGTTACATAAACTTATTCAGTCTTCTCGTGGAAAGAGTGTATTTCTCCAGAAATGCATTGCTACGTAACAGCTTGTAGAAATCAGAACAAACTCTACACGTTAAAAAAAATTCGATCTGATCCGAGTTTTAGCTGTTGTAGTTGAGAGCCTGAGCGGAGCTCCTCTGGTTTTGGAATCGATAATAGTGAAAAATTCATTAGGATGAAGCTTGACTTATCTCTTCAATTACTTGTATGAAAGTAGTAAGTCATTGCGCTTTCTTCTCCATTCTAGTGATTTTGGGCCGAGGATTTTATTTCTTTCAATTCCAGGAGGAATTTTG
The DNA here is from genome assembly GCA_000688135.1 of Ancylostoma ceylanicum. Classification (NCBI taxonomy): domain Eukaryota; kingdom Metazoa; phylum Nematoda; class Chromadorea; order Rhabditida; family Ancylostomatidae; genus Ancylostoma; species Ancylostoma ceylanicum. The sequence goes on from JARK01001482.1 coordinate 228,014, forward strand.
GAATAAGGTAATTTGAATAGACTGAGCATGAGTTTTCTGGTAAATTATTTTAGACATTTTCGAGCGCTTGAATGTCTTTCTTTCAGTATGGATTGAACATTGAGGTACCACATTCTAGTAGAGGCCGTATGTAGTCCTTATACGCTTTCAACAGGATATGAGTTTCTTTCGACAGAAGTATTTTGAAGAGGTTGAATTTTTATGGAGCAGAAGATTCACAATGGAGAACATGCACACTCCAGTTTTGAAATTTGAGGTTTTCATTCTCAGAACAGTCGAAGGCTTAAAATATGTAATGTAAATCAGAAACCACTTAACAAAAATTGCAATGTTTTTTCCCTCCGCAGATACGGAACAGTCCAATTCGAAAGTCATGTCTGGATAAAGAGCGTACTGTGGTCATGTCTGGAGCAGTATAAGCTTCACATTCACTTCACACTGCCACTAGGAGCGCAGCTTCTTGCCTGGAATTTGTGCAGAAAGTGCCTCATCGGCTTTTGGCAGGACCTAAGTGATAATCTGCTAGCATGACCGAGATGCCATTAACAACAAAACATCTTCATGGTAGATAATGCTGTCATCCTTTTAGTCAGTGCTCCTCCTACGTAGGTAAACACAGTTATTTTCAAAAAAAAATACACGGATTGCGCGTGCGTGTTCATAGCGTCGCGGCTGCAGAATCGCGGCGGGACCTCTTCGACCCTCTCACTTGGAGCATGCTCTCTCATCATCCCTTGTTCAGGTCTCGCCACGATTCCAAAGTCACGGAATCCGTCCATCTTTTCGAGAACGACTATATGACCAATATGATGTTTCTGGACAGGCAACTCTTCTGGAAACTCTGAATAAACCCGTGAATCTTCTCAAAAAGTAGTACATCACCGCCGAGCAATTTGAAAAAAAAAACCCACAGGAATACCTGGACATACAGTATGTCTGGGAGGATGTCGTTGGTGCAATATGTGACCGAGTGACCGATCTTCTCTTAGAAGAATATGATAATTCCACACAACTAACCCAACAATATCTTCATCCCCTCTATTAGCTAGTGACATCACAGAAAGAGAGAAAACAAGGAATGTTGTGTTGCATTCGGTCATGCAGACGAGAAAAATAGGTATTAGACACGAATCTTCAACCACAGCCTTTTTTTTGAGACCAACTGTAACTGAAATAAATGCCATAGCCACAGAAACAAAATTTCCTGGCCACGACCTAAAACCGCGCTCCGCATCAATTTCTCCGCAGTTACAACTAGTTTCGTATTTGTTTTCTCGAAAAAAAAAACACTAAGTCCACGAGATCCTTGGAATCTTTCGAACGAAGGATGACTGATTCCTCACTCAGGTGTTAGGTTTCGGATCTGGTGATGATGTTTTGTCTGAGTATTGTGGCTAAGTTTTTGAAGTCTTACAACAGCGTATAGAATAAATAAGTGAATAAATTAATAAAAAAATTATAATAAGAACGTCGCTACAACTTGGTATCCATTCGCGTCACCTGATGGAATACCGCTGGTACTACCTTTTGTAGACGACCGCACATCAAGGGAGGTGAATAAGACTGTTAGGAGATCCTCACTGCCAATTCGGTTGGTATTCAAGCCACCGCCTAATCTTAAGGATCTCTTAACTTCGTCACGCCAATACGAGGAGAAGTGTGAAACACCGGACTGTCGATATTGCACGGATAAGAAAGTTTGCGGACTACGAGGAACTGTCTACCTGATCACCTGCCGGGGATGTGGACAGAAGTATGTTGGTGAAACTCTGCGGCCGCTACACAAACGCCTTGATGAACACCGCAGAGCACTTCACAACCCGAGTTCATACCCCAAGAACAGTTTCTCTAGACACCGCACCCTTGTCCATGCTCAGGAGCGCCCACCAGAATTAGAGGTCACGATTCTTCATCGCTTCCTAATGAATCCATTGGAAAGGAAGATGATGGAAGCGGTGGAGATAAAAAGAAGATCACCAGAGATTAACAACAAAGAAGAGCAACTAGAAGCATTAAAGCTGATCTCGTAAGAGACCACTGTCCCATTTGCTTCTAAGCGGCCGCTGGGTGAGGCGCTCTCCTCCTACAGTCTCCATGTCATCTCCTCAGTATCATGTATTGTATTTTTGCTAGGCTTGAAAATGGCGTTATAACACCGAAAGCTTGCCAAATAAAACCGCTGTAAAATTGGAGTCCCAACGCTGTGCACATACTAAAAATAAATAAATTGTTCAGTTTGGTATTCATAAGTAAATTCACTGAAAGTCGGACCAATTTGAGGGAGTAGGTTCTTCTGAATGGTCAAGAAGTGAGGTACCCTTCTATGTACAGTGAGCTCCAAAGGGCCGTAGACAAGCGGCGAGACCGCGTCGTGTCATTCTTGGGCAGAGACAATCAGAGCGAGCATGCAAAGCCCCTGTGTCTCTGCCCAAGAACGCCGCACCGCGGTCCCTATCCTTGTCTATGGCAGCTTGGAGTTCACTGTATATTCTGCGCACAGTACTTGCAGCCGCAAGGTTATTCTGTAACTCTAGGCAGATATATGTAGAGCTCATTTAGTTCTTAAGAGAAGTGCACGAACTCATAGGAAAGCCAGTGATTGAGCAGAGGACTCGAACAAGCCAGGAATCCTCCCGGTATTTTGGAATGACGCAGTAAGCATCGACCATAGCTATGTGCGACGAGTAAACAATAAATTTCGAATGCGCATTTACAAGTAGTGATTCCGCCGACAGGTTGCCGTGTTCTAGGCTTTCCCTGGATTTTTGACTTTTGGATCGCCAGTCCGCATGAATCCCTATGGAATTCTATGTGGTGGGTATTCATGTCAAACCGACGAACTCAGTTGAGGGATCCTCAGCCTTGATAAGCAAGAATTTGTGTCCTTCCGTTCCCCGTCCATAGCCCTTGGAATGCATCAAAACTAAATCCATCATCGAGTAGAGACTATGTGGTGCACGTTCCAGCACAGCACAGGTGTGTATCCGGAATATAAGCTGCATACATATAATCGCCCGGACGAGGAGAGCTGGGAATTGTCGTAAACAATAAACAGCACTGACAACAGATTCAATCTTTTCCATGCCAAAGTAAGCAGGAGAACAGCAACAGATTCACTCTACCATAATTTAAAAAAGGCCAAGCCTCTGTTGCAGGGATTCTGAGGGCTGAATGGCTGAATGCAAAGCATTCTGTGGTACTTGATGTTTTCGTCGTCATCAAAACAAACTAGTCTGTTCTGTCCCTTTCAAGGATTTTTTGCTCTATTTTGCACAATAGGAGTGAGGGCAGATTGCCGAGGTGCTAAACGAGCACTGAAAACATTGTTTTCCTCCGGAATGCTGTTTCTGCGTGGAAATTTACTGGGGAAGAAGGAAACAGAAGTGGCTTCAAATGTACAGGTGAATTGCAGGAGGAGCGCAGAAGGAAGAGAATTTGTGCATGCGGCTGAGAATCCAGAAAAGTACGAGTATATAGTAGGATGCAGAAGGAGAGCAGCAAAATAATGTGCTCTGGACATTGGTGCCGATTGTGCTGTTCCTGCAGAGCAGCTCCTCCCAGAGTTCAGAAGAGAGCTTGGAGAATACGGTTAGAGAAAAAAATTAGATATAGGTTCCAGCAAAAGCGCCGATTTCATATAGAACTTACCCAAACATTAACCGAGATCCGTGTAATGTCTTAAACTCCATGATCTAGGCGGAATTCAACCAGAATCTATCCGAAGACTAGCGGAACTCACCATATCGGAGAGCAGTCTCCATAATTTACTAGGATGCCTCAAATACAGAAACGTCAGTACCTAGGGTAAATGTGCTAAAGATGATTAAATCTTATGTGGCGTTGATATGTCTACCCTGGGTAATCTCAATGATGCCCCAGGAGAATGACATTACCAGAATGACATAAGGAGAGCAGCATAAAGAAGAACGAGTAAAGACTACACCAGTCTGACATACGGAACGCAGTTTTGTTTTAATGGAAGAGGAAGTGCATTGGTGCAACATTGGGATACATGACGATGAAGTGACCAAAACATGGCGAATTACCGTAGAACGCCCAACGAGGTAACCTAGATTTTCAAGCCAATGTGCTCCTGTGTTCGGTTCGCCATTCGAAGTCATTTAAAGATAAAACACTCCTCGAAAAAGGTGGCATTGGGCATTAGACTCGGTTGACTCGATTTGAGCTTCGAATAGTCACTGCCTAAATGGGTCGAATTTCGAGTGGGTGCTTTTGTCAAATATTAACGTAGCTATTAGGATGTAAAACTAAGGTTGAGCGCTGTTTCCCACCGCCTTTATGGGTTCGTCACTGAGCACTTACTCTGAATTATTTGACAAAGTATAAAAGAGCAATTCTACCTGCATCTGCACACATATGATATGTCGAGAAAACTGACTGCTTCAAAATTGGCTTCAAACACGAAAAAACATTAGCAGAAGTGCAGAGAACCTGATGTGAGAGACTCAGAGAATATTTGCTTCGCTATCAGAGCGAACTCGCACAGAAGTCGGGAAAATGAAAATTTTCGGAAGTCCGGTAACTGAACTGAAATTTCTGGTGTCGATCGAACTTTCGATCACCCTCCTCTCCCACCTGAGGCTGTAAAGGTGTCCGTATTGTCGCCATGTAGCCTAAACGTGGCGCTATCAAGCCATCACTTGCTTCTATTAGAGTGACATTTTTAGCAGAAAAAAGTTTGAATTTGAAAACTGCGTCGAGGTCAAAATTTGGATGAGCTTCTATCTAGCCTCGTGGCGCAGCAGATTCTTCTGAGGAGATACTCGCTCTCTGCCTGAAGGATGGCGAAGGTTTGCGGATACCAAAGGGGGATACAGTATGGACTGAGGTGTTGTGTCATCGTTTTTGAATTAATAGTTTTTATCTGACCCACAAACGCGCATTTATAGTTTTACTCCCTAATATATAGGATTTCTGTTTTCATGATATCGATTAACCGGGTAAGAACGAAAGTTCGAATTATTCAATTGACTCGATGTCGACATTTCAATATCGAGTCAAACGTCTAGCGGGCATGTGAGTGAAGGACCGCAGGGATGTTGGACCATCTCGCATTTTACTTGTCCTTCTGCAGAATTCCCTACGTCTAAGTTTTAAGCAGCACACGTATTCGGCGACGTAATACATCGTTAGGTTATGCATAGATTACTTTTCCGAGTATAATTTATGCATCGTTCCCGTAAATCAGAAAGGAGATGAATAAACAGAAAATGAGTGATGACAAGCGGGCCCACGTGAACGAGGAAGAAACGAGGTCCTTGGATTAGAGAAACATGACGAAAGTCTACGTCGGCGACTCGCCGCGCAGTGTTAGGACTTGTTGACATACGAGACCACCGTGATAATATCAAGCTAGAACATCAGGTGCTGAGGGAATCGCAAACAATAATCCATATTGATCCAGACATCTTCCTACCGCACCAGGAATATGGTGCAATTATTCGCTGCAGCATAAAATCTACTTATAGTGAGAGTACTAACACCGACGTTCTTTTCTTGACACGCACTTTCTCCACAGGGCGGGGGTTGATGAATTCACCTAATTAACCCATTATTGGAGTTTTTGAATATATTCGTATTTGTATGCCCTTCTCCTAAGATCTAATAAACGTATTCCTAGGATAGCGATTTCGTGGACATCGGTGCATACATCCACTTTCTTAGAATCTCAGTGAAATAGATTATGTGCCATAGAGGTGAGAAAATTTGAGAAGCTGCCTTGAAATGAAAATGTGGATGTCACTTGGGTACATCTCCGTTACGTGTGGAGCGTTATTACTATAATTATGCCTGGCAATATACCTATTTCCTCTCCGAAGAGAGTTCAGGAAATAAGTAGCTGTCGTTCAGGCCTGCGGTGACACCCAAATGACCAGTTTCATTAACGCTCTAGGCAATTGAACAATGGCTCCAAAAGCAATTAGAGGATTTCCTTATGAGACTCTGCACCCTGATCTGTTGGTCAGCAGCACAACAACATCCAGTAAGACTACGCTTTTCTGGGATGACACATCGAGGAAGCTATTTTCTGCTTCTCTACATTGACACAACCAAAATGAGAATGATATCATACCAAACAAGCACTTGAAGCAACAATCGACCGTTCTGGAGAATCCTAGGAAAGTGATCAATAAAATTGAGGAGATTGAGGGTTCGGCTACGTTTTCCTAATGCCGGCTAATCTGGATGTCACAACACTAATCAAAATTATTTACGGGAAGATGAGGTAAATGAGGAGCAGCTTTACTTCCTCGACGTAGCAGAGCAACTCAGCTCTGCTTGCATCTATTGTAGCAGGCATGTTTAGACTTACTTGCCTTAATGGATGTAAAGCAATGGAAAGCGACATTACTTAAGAGTCAGGAAAGTTCGTGAGCCCAATACAAAGGGCATTCATCGAAAAAAAGTCGGGGACAATGAAACGCAGCATTATTGCAGTTAGTCCTCTATGGATGGAATAGAAGGAAATGACTTACGCAACGAAGCAGCAAATCTCAGGACTACATGGGAAGCACGTAGACTATGGGCGTAGGTAGGAAAGATGTTTTTCGGATAATACACGTGATAGATGTGAGACCAAGGCCCAAGTCTCTCTCGCGCTATTATGCCACCTGGCTTTGCGTGTGCTGTCATGACGGCATCTTTATGAATTATCTAACTGAGCTTGTCGCTGAGCCAAAGTCTAGCCACTAACCAGGAACGAGAAAGTTTGGACGTCGAAGAGGAGTGCTTGGTCTTAGTTATTCTATCGTGTTACCAAGAGCCTACATCCAACCCATTTCCGTTGGTGTACACCAAGGCTCTGCTCTGTCCCTCCTCCCCTTTATTGTGGTGATGGATGCTGTCACACAGGATCTACAGGAACTATATACTTGGGGCAGAGTAAAAACCGAGTAATTTTCTTAATCCTAAAGTGAACAATTTGGGAAGTAATTTGAACATTTAGATTTTCGAAAATGAGAAAGCCATGAGGTCTTCGGTAATTTTGATCCAACACAGCATTGATCTCTAATGAAAGAGCTATTGAATTTTCGAGTTACTCGAACTAGTCGACATTCGAGAGCCAAAATATTTCGATTTCGGATTAATACAAAATTTGAGTGTTTCAGCCTTAGAGACCAACATAGTGCCGTATAAAAGACAAGAAGAGCCTTAGAGTTTTCTCACTGCTGAATATCTGAACGTTTCAACTGTTTCCTGGATTGATAGTTCAAGTGACAAAATTGTTTGGTTTTTATTCGATCCCGAGTATAGCAGGAACCCACGCCTTGGGCACTATTTTGCGCAGACGTAGTCATGGTTGTGTCCAAAGACAAGCAAGAACTTCAGCGGCAGACACAATCTTGGAGTGACCGGCTTGCACGGTTTGGCCTCCACCTTAAAGGCAGTGTCCAGGCAAAATCATTGAACTCGAGTGCTCGTTAGATTACGAAAGTGGGTCGACCCTATAGGCATTTGCCAAAGTTTCAACGAAAAAGTCCCAGAAATAAGCGAGATATTCGCCTTAGGCCCAGCACCCAAATCCAGTGTCCGCTCCGCCCCTTCGACGATTTCGTGAAAGCAGATCAAATCCTGTCTGAGATGGTCAAGACATGTTCCTTTGTCTGACAGTCTGGTCCCTCTCCATCCCGTTACGCTAGGGATGACACTCTCCCCAACATGGGTCAGCTTGTTGAACACGTATTCTTGAATTTGACACGTATTGCAATCGATACCGGTCTAGAATTTCGACTACACTTCAGGAAAAAGACTGGTTACTAGTAAAACTATTATCGAAAAGAGTAAAATGATGTTGTAAATGTGTCTCAGGAAGCTTTCGAGCATTTGATCAACAGTAATCAACTGGGTTTTCCAGAATGTAGGAGCTAGAACAGCCTCATTGCCATCATTGGCTGGACAAATCGTCCACATCGTAACTTTCAACCCTCTAAGAACCATAAATTTCGAGGTTTTTGTGGAGAAAACCTACACAATTGCAATCAGCTTGGCGAGTAGAGTATGAAAATGAAAGATTTGGAGTATCGAGAATTTTGCTTGGACACTGCCTTTAAAAGCAGTGTCCATGCAGAATCTTCACTATCAGCGCCCGAAGCCGATCCAGTGCTCGATATGCCCTTCGGCGATTTCGTGAAAACATATTGAATCCAGTCTAAGATTGTCAAGACACAGATGGTCTGGTCCCCTCCATTCCTTTTATGCAGGAGATGGCACTCACACAAACATGTACATATAGTCAACTCCAAATGTCCGCAGACAAGAGTTGGGACCGCGGCGCGGTTTTCCTCCGCGTCTCTGCCCTGCATGCCGCGCTGAATCCGTGCAGCAGACAGCGAGAGACCCGCGCCGCGGCCCCAACTCTTGTCTACGGACATTTGGAGTTGACTATATTTACTTGTTTGACACATATCCTTAAATTCGACAAGTGTTTCAATTGATACTGGGCCACCTGAATTTCGGAAAAAAAGGTTAGTAGAAAAAACATCAAAGGAACGAGCAAAAAGGTGTTGCAAATGTTTCTCAGGATGGCTTAGAGTTCAGGGTCAACAATAATCAGCTGGTTTTCCCAAAATACAGGAGCTCGAGAAGTCATACCGCCTCCTTTTCATTTTTCGCAGGACAGCTCGTCCACAGAATACAGCCTTTAACGTCAGGAAGACGGACTATCTAGCAATCAGCGTGGATGAACTCGGCACCATAAACGTAGATGGCGTAGACTTACCAAAGACGGATGTGTTCAAGTACGTACCTTCGGTTGGCGATTTCATATGAGGGAAGCCTTCGTCATGAAATTGTAGCCCGAGTCAACTGAGGGAGTGTCGCTCGATGATAGGTGTTCTAGGTGATAAGATGATCTCAGACCGACAGAAATCGAGGTTTTATCGCATCGCCATATGACCTTTCTCATGGCGCTGAGTATTGGCCTACAACCAAAGAAGCAGAACGTCGCCTCAGCGACATGGAGAAAAAATGCTGCTCTGGTTGGCTGGGAGCAATGCGATTCACTTGAGTTTACAATCAGGACACCAGGCATCGCTTTGATGTAGCTGTGATAACTCATGAACTTCGCGAATCTTGTCTGCGATGGTATGGTAAAGTTTTTTGTGCCGAGGGTGGCAACGTCTGCAAAATTGGTTTAGATCTCGATGTCTGTTGCAGACGGTAAAAAGGTCGCTCCTAGACAAATTTCAAACATCACCGAAATGCTTGGAGGACATATAGCTTGCAAAGGTGATGAACATCATCAAATTTTGGGAGATTTCGCGCTGATGATACGAATCCGTAAAATGAGCTTTTCGCGGAGTATGATACTAAGGGGCGGAGTGATGGATGCGAATGGAACTCAAGACACTCTCGCAAGAGTGTTACGTTTTATTTTCCCTAATCTAGTGATTTTTGCCTGCTTGAAACAATTTGGCAAGATGAATTAACTCGATGCATGGATTTTCAGCATTTATGCTATCAAAATCAGCACCTCTTTTTGGAAATTTCTTTTGATAGCATTCCGTTCAAACAGCAGCAGCAGAGTTAGGAGCTCTCCGTGATACATATCTCAACTTGCCAAACCCTGGTTGATAATACAAGGGCATAATTGCAGGAAAAAACAGATAATCTAATAATTTGACAACATGAGTAGACAGTTAACTCCGTTCGTCTACCGGTAGCGGTCGGCTCCAGGACAGCTCTTCGACCACGAGGATCGAGAAGCGAGTTCGCGACGAGAAGACCGACGTGGAATTGAGAAATCTCCAACCCAAACCGTATTGGGCACCTGTGGGTTGTATGCCTATATGTTCGGCAGATCGGTCACGTGTAACAACAGGCTGAGTGGCAATGAGGCCGAAGACTCGATGGCTGAAGGAAAATGGAAGATTTCAACGAAGGGAAGCAAAAGTATTCGACGAAAATTGGACCGCTTTGTTCATAGGATGCACTAACAGATTTGCTGAACTCTTCGCGGAAGAAGCCAGACATATTCTGTGCTATGACGATAAAGAGAAATGAATAAAGAATAAAGAATAGACCATGCCGGTTTCATCGGAGATATTCACAACAGGTTGAGGAAATCTTAACATCAGTTGCCCTTGTTACCATACTTCTCACCTCTTTTAGCACTTTTAGAGGTGAATGTATATTCAATTTGTAGAGCAGTTCCTAGTGCATCTGCTGATACATGAACTGCTCTCTCACCAATTTCCGATTCTCTAAAAGTTTGAAAGGTGTACAAATTCTCAAGCACGTCATTCAATCTTGCGAGAGGAAATTGACTGGGAGAAGTGGACAAAATTCAAGGAATGACCTTAGAGAAAATCTGCTTTACCGCTCGTCCACAACAGGGTAAAGATCGACTTTTCGAAAATACCTTCAAATGTGACTAACTGAACCGAGAATAGGGGCGTCAAATAGGGAGCGCGTGGTGCAATTCCACCCTGCCAACGCATTTAATATCACGCCTAACCTACGGTCAGAACGGGTTCGTTAAAAAACCTTGGTTCGTTAAAATTGAATGTTGTGGAGAATGTGTCTTGTAAAAAAGAGGGGTAGGGGTGTCATTTGTGTGCTGTTCGGGTGTTCTTCGGTCGCTACCTGATTGCTATTCGTAATTCGTGCACAGATCGAATGGCAATCGAATAGCGATCAAACAGCAACCCAATAGCAACCGGACAGTGAAATAGCACCACAACAAAGCCTCTTCCAGGAAGTGGACATGCTACTATGTATAGCTAGAACGCCTGGGATTAGCACTGCAGTTCTTGGAAAGGATCAACGAGCTGCAGAGATCGGAGAGCAGAAGACTCAGGATAATTGCATTTTTGCAGCAGTATATGTAGATTTTTAGTAGTAAAATCTCGTATCTACATCAAATGTTCCTACCCGGAAGAGAGTAAAAGCACTCTTGTACTCATTGTGATTCGGAAGAAGTATCCAGGAATAATAGTGCGATGAATAATATATACATACATATTTATAAGTCATATTAAACTTGTACGACTACTATAGTACTATACAAGGAATCTTCTTCAATTAGCATGTACTATCTACATAGAAACAATTAGAAGCTAAGGTTAGTACCAGGAATAATTAGGAGACATCCAAACTGTCCCCTCTGAGGAAAAGTGGAGAAAATACGTAGATGATAGAAGTCAGAATATAGCCGAATGATAAAGACTCAACCGGAAATTGTCTAACAATACTGTCAGATAATTTATGTAACAATTAAGTGAACGTGACAGTTTAAAATAGCTCGACCAACCTTTCGCATGTGCACGTTCCATCCGAAAGTTAAATACTCTCTCAAATAATTATCTTTTCGACTTCTTTCTTTTCCTTCCGATTTGATCGCTTTTTTCAGCAAGAATGCTGTATTCTTGCCTGACTTTAATTTCCGCATTCAAGTCATTAGGGAAAATCCATCGCAGCACAATTCCGAGAGATGATTGTGAAGGTGACATGATAGGGGTCATTCTTTGAGTTTCAACACAGAATTCCTTGGAATATGTTATAAATGACCAAATAATGAGTATTGAGTGGTTGTGCGTAAGTGAGCAAAAATACAGTTGCTTCCATAACAGGCCGAGAATTGGAAAGTACAGGCAACATGCATGCTGTTTTATCTAATTCACCATCGAATGGGAAGTGAAAACAACGGAAAGCTATCCTGATTATCATTTTTGGAAGAGCCATTTCCGGTGCGGCATATAATATTCTGTCCGCATAATACTCTGTCCAACAGAATATTACAAGCATGAAGTTCTGCTCGACAGGTGGAACTCTTACCGACTAAGCACCACGCATGGGAAACTCCACTTACTCACGTCCGTTTATCAATGTTTGAATATTTTCCTGTCCTTTTTTTCGAAGTTGTGCAAATCATTCATGTCAAGACCATAAATAAGTGGCACAACTGTAAAAAAGGACGAGAAAGTATCCAAAACAGGTTCATTCTTTTGGAAAAATAGAAAAGTAGCATCACTGCCAAAGAGGGTTAAGGGTGACTTGAAGAAAACGATAAAGTGCTGCATCCATAGGTGGAGTTTGCAGTACTTGAAAATTTCTGGCGATGAACTAGGTAGGTTTCGCAAGCGTAGAGTGCGGCCTGTGCGGAAACTTCCTCATTGTGGGCAGAATATTATATACGACACCGGCCATCACTCACAGCGGATTGAGTTTTGACTTCTTCCTCAGACGTGCTTGACTCAGTGAAAAGACAGAATCTAGGTGTTAGCGAAAGACATGGGACTGACAGACGACTATCAATTATCAGTTGAGAAAAATAGGACCTACTAGAGAGGTCTTGTAGAGCATGGATACCTACTAAATTTTCACACACGGGTTTCAGGGCTTGAACTAAACCGGAAGTGTGGTCTCCTTGGCGACCCCGGATCTGGGACCCTTTCATCAGTAGTTCCCCAGGAGACTTCAAGAGTTGTCTAAACTACAAAGAGAGGCAAGGAAGAGCAAGAGGGTAAATACCGTGATACCAAATATGATAAAATTGAATAAGTGATACAATCAAGTTTTTGCAGATGGGGTGCTGTCAGCTAACCGTTGGCTCCGGGTTCGCTGACCTTCTCGCAAACGGGAAACTTACTAGGCACTACAGGAGAGTCGAAATCTGAGCTTTCAACGTCGCATCTCGAGAGAAGCTCCTCCAGACAATGCATGCTGCTCCTTTTACGGATTTCTAACTTTGTTTAGCTTGCTGTTTTTACCTTTGCTGCTTTTTTTTTTTTTGAACTTATGCGCACACCTTTGAGTGTACAATTAGTAAATAAATATAATGTAATGAAACAACCGCTGCAGCCCAAGCGTAATGAAATCCCAAACAACTGCTTGTGGAGAATTCGGTTTTGACCTGTCTTGAAAAAATTTACTGAAAATAATAGTGGCGCGATGTGAGAGTATATAACTTGGTGATCCGCCGCAGATGAGGTAGATATCCACGGAAGTTATGGATCGCCATGTGTACAACTATGCAGCAGTGAAGTAAACACAGAACACAATTACCTTGGGAGGTCGTTGGGGGAGTGGGTGGGGGGTTTATAGGAAGCTCCAACGCATAGAGCGTAGGTGTTTTTCAGTGAACTGCTAAAGCGCGCGTGCTGCACGTCATTAAGGTGAAGATATTGAAAGAAATTGCCGTTTTTCACGATATTGACGCGTCTGTTCCGCAACCGCGACAATTTTGAACTCAACTACTGCTTCGCATGAAGAGCACTGAGTTGGTACGTCCAGCATTCAGTCTCATGCTTGAGCTACATAGACTTCGTTGCAATGCAAGGTAGTTCACCTGAGGCTGGTTTGGTTCTGTCCATACTACCCACCTATAGATAGACTCAGAACTCATAGATGTTCCATCATGTATGTTGGCCAGGGTCAAGCGTGTGTCGATAAATTATCAAGGGGGGGTCGTACGGGGAGTGGGGAAAGAGGAGGGGGGTCGTG
>JARK01001482.1:254606-277375 GCA_000688135.1 Ancylostoma ceylanicum
AGAGTCCTAAAAAATAATAGAACGAGAAATCCGCAAGTTCAGAAGTTTCTTATGGAAAAGCTGCCTCATATATCCACTTTTCAAATTCCTTTCACTCTAGCCAGTCGTTTCGCTGTCTGTTGTAGGTCCTACCTAGAAAGAAAATCATAAATTCAACGAAAATGCGAAGAAAAGCAAGCATAACAGAGAAGAGCAGAAATCATGGACCAATACTACAACAAATTAGACAGTTGATAAATAAGTAAATACATTCACAAACACAAAATAAAGGTTGAAAAGGTTTAAAAACTGTTTGGGAATGCAAAACCTACTTTGTCGCCATAATCGTCGCCACTGTCGTCGATCGGGATCGACGACGGCGTGTCGACGACAGTGGCGACCGTCGGTCGCCAGTGTCGACGACAGCGGCGACCGTCGGTCGCTGGTGTCGACGACAGCGGCGACGGTCGGTCGCTGTTGTCGACGACAGCGGCGACCGTCGGTCGCCGTTGTCGACGACAGCGGCGACCAAAACCGCTATACTCCTCGAGGAGTATAGCGGCAGCCGTAACGGGATTGATCAACGCCGACCACTTTATCCTTTTATCCTTTATCACACAAATCAACTCAGCGCTGCGAAACCTTCAGAATCTCATCGATAAAATGAAGGACAATTACAACACAGTGAAGAACAAAGAGGATAAGAAAAATTTTATGCAATCCTTTGAGGCTCTCGAAAAAGACACAAATTTCACAAAAACTGTGGGAGAAGCTACTTCATGCTCGATACGCGCCTCACCGAGGCGAGAACCACTGCAAACCGACTAGCGCGTAAATTAGGTAAGTCAGTCCAATCACCGAAGAAACAGGAATGGTTGCAAACTGGCGCAACTGCTGTAAAAAATCGGCACCCTCAAAACCAGGCAGGCTTCACTCTTGGAAACATCGACATGTGCAAGACCATCAAACCTCCCAATCTCACGCTTCCAAAATTTTATGGGAAGGAAGAAGAATTTCCAGAATTCTGGGCCGTTTTTGAAACACTCGTACATAAGAATAATACTCTCACCACTATCGAGAAAATGCTTCTTCTCAAGGATAGCCTCAAAGGGAAATCCGACAGAGCCATTCAAGGGATGCAAATCATTCCACAAAATTACGAATGTATGATTGAAACCTTGATGAAGAAACACAGTAATAAGCCTACAAACCGAGCGAGGATCATACAGCAACTCATGGATCTGCAACCGGCCAACAAAACGTCCTCAAGTTGTACATTCGTTTACGACAAAATCTCCATGTTCATCAATCAAATGGTGTCTGCGGGACAAGACATCCGCAGAACGACGGATGCAATGTGGACCGAGAATACTCTTCAAAAATTTCCCCACGATATCGTGGAACGTGTACTGATAAGAACACGAGAACAGCATGATATTACAATCGACGAGCTCACGAATGAAATTGACGCCGAAATTGCTGCTAAATCTTATGTGCAAGCTCGGACGCAAATCTACCATAGCAAAAAACCAAGCTCGTTCTACGAGAACAGAAAGAAATGAACCGTAGAGAATGCGGAACGCTGTGTTCTCTGTGACAAACCTGGACACTACGCCTGGCAATGCCGATCAAAAATGGACATAAAGACGCGCAGAAAGATCGTCATCGAAAAGAGACTATGCTGGAAATGTATTCCAATTCTCATCCAAGTAAAGACTGTAATCGCCGAAATTGCCCATATTGTGGACAACTACATCACCTAAACTTATGCCACATGAACACTAAGGCAAACACCGCCACTGACTCTTTTCCACGTTCACCTCAAAATAATACCTCCAATGGAGAGCACAAAGCTGAAGACCAACAGCGGAAAGACAACTTCACAAGAAAAGGGACATCCGACGAAATCCGTCTTAGGAACAACGCCTTCACAAGAAAGGAAGTTACCACCCACGCCAACATTAACAGCACCACAACCATGTCTACCTCCAACGAACAAGTGGTCCTCATGACACAAGAAGGCAATGTCTGAACTATAAAACGCAGAATTACGGGAAAGCTCTATTCTTTTTCGACAGTGGTGCCCAAAAAACTATCATTGAGGAAGACTTTGCACTCCATTCGGGTCTACCAACCTCAGGAACAGAAACATAAATAATGTCAGGAATCGGTGGACACACGAAGGCTTTCTAGAGTATCATAGTCACCATGAAAATTGAGATAGCATATGGAAGTGAAATCAATATCACTATTCAGACTAAGCCGAGATTGATGAGTGGTTTCCCGTCAGTGAAATTACATGATATCGACCGTCAGTTTCTCAGAGAAAGGGAGATCATTGTTTCCAATCCAAAACTACGCGGGGAAATTCAAACACCTCACATCCTCGTTAGGCTAGACCACTACTACAACTTCATTGTCGGTAGTGGAACGAATACACTGACACCTTCAGGGCTGCACATCGCCAAAACTATTTTCTGTCCATCCCTGTACGGTCGAGGCCTTACAGACACCAAAGGTGACCTTCCGAGCATCAGTCATAACATGACTGCAGTTATACAACAGTCCGAGAGTGAGCTACTGAACAACATCTTTGAATTAAAGGGAATGGGTATCTCGGCAAACGAGTACAAAGGAAATGACGATGTCATTGACTATTTCAAAACCTATTCCGAACAAGTTTTCATCAAAAATGGTTACATCACAGCTCCTTTCCCCTTGAAAAACAACATTACAGACTCCGCCGACAATTACGCAACCGCATTCAAGCGTCTAGTAAATCTCCATGAACATCTGCAAGCCAATCCCCTCCAAAAAGAGTGATACGATAAAATTTTGCACGGCTATGAGGCCGACAATATAATTGAGAAGGTAACTTATCAAATAGAAGATTCCGTCGGCACCTACTATATGCCACGCTCTAGGGTCTGGAAACCGCAAAAGAACCGGCCTTTACGCGTTGTTTTTGATGCCTCCTCTAAGCGAAAAGGCGAACTATCTCTAAACGACGTTATGCTCAAAGGAGAATCACTGGTAAACAAAATTCATGATATTCTTGTAGCCAGCAGAATGAGCAAGATAATCATGCTCTGTGACATCGAAGCAGCCTTTTCTCAAATTCGGCTCCAGAATTCCCATAAAGACTTATGCAGATTCCTTTGGTTACGAAATACGGAACTACCTCCAACAAAGAGCAACGTAGTAGAATACCGCTTCAACAGAATTCCATTTGGAGCAAAGCCTTCACCGAGCATACTGAACATGTCCTTAATAACGTTCCTCCAGTCAAAGAACAATCCTCTCTCTAAAGAAATTCTTGAGAACATATTGTCAACTCCAAATGTCCGTAGACGAGAGTTGGGACCGCGGCGCGGTTTTCCTCCGCGTCTCTGGCCTGTATGCCACGCTGAGTCCGTGCAGCAGACAGCGAGAGACCCGCGCCGCGCCCCCAACTCTTGTCTACGGACATTTGGAGTTGACTATATATGTAGATAATATACTACTGTGCGCAGAAAGCGCAGTCTTGAGAACATATATGTAGATAATATACTACTGTGCGCGGAAAGCACAGACGAAGACCTCTCTAAATACCATCAAACAAAAGAGTTATTCGCTGAAATTGGAATGAACCTGCGTGAGTTCGTTTCGCACTCAACAGAAGTGATGGAGCTCATCCCCTAGTTCGATCGCGCACCATGGGGTAACGTCAAGTTTTTAGGCGTTAAATATGACACACAGAAAGACAATTTCACTGTTTCCGTACACTTCAAGAAAAAGGAGCGCCCTACAAAAAAGATGTAGTGAGCCAGATAAATTCCATATACGATCCCATAGGTCTAGCTGCACCCCTCATAGCCAAACTAAAAGCGCTGATGAGGGAAGTATATGAAACAGGCATCAACTGGGATGATCCCTTTCTAGTGGAACTTGCAGGGAAATGGAATGAAATCTGGGCCGCTATCAGCAATGTGGAACTACCTATGCCCAGGTGCGTTATGGCGAATACCGCTGATTCCTTGCTTGACCGAAAAAGCCTCTGGGTCTTTGCTGATGCTAGTACAACTGCTCTAGGTACATGTGCATTTATCAAACATGATGACTCACAGGAAGTCACCCAGCTCATAAGCGGTAAGATGGGGCTCCCACCGAAAAAGATGAAGCAAACAGTTCCCCGACTTGAAACATTGGCCATACTGATGGCAATCCGCTTGGCGAAGACCATCCACACCGCCACCAAGGAGAAAATCTGGCAAGTTAACATTCTTAGTGATAGTGAAATTGCACTGTCATGGCTGAAAACAAGCCGAAAACTTCCACTCTTTGTGGATAACCAGAAATCCCGCATTCTCAAAGTAAGGGACACCATCGAAGCTATCGGTGCACAGGTCCGCTTCCTCCATGTACCAACAACGCATAAAGGCAGCACCCACGAAAAAATTCGTTACCCAGGTTTCAACGCGATCTTGGGTATTCGGCTATGAGGAACATGAGTAAAGTGTTCATTTGTCCCAGAGCTCATGGCGAAATGGTCTTTGGATACCATCAATTTGCTGCTTTATAGCAAGTTGGCCGAGTTACGCGGATGCGGTAGATCAACAAAGTCGATAACGCTGCCTTTGTTGTCGACAAATTTCTTAGCGCAAATGGATATTTGACTAATTCTGCAGCTTCTCTAAAGAAGAAAAATCAGAAACGAAAAGGAATGAGAATGCTCACTGCAGAAGCATTCCTCATGAAGAGAAAGAAAACTCATGGTTAAGTGTGAAGAGCCAAAAAAAAATTGAAATTCATACCATGCGTAAAAATATGACAATTTCGAGTAAAACAAGGGATGATATGGTCGAATAACAATTAAAAGGACCTAAATAGAGGGAAGCAAATCATCACAGTGGAGAACGTTTCAAAAAGAACATGAGAAACAAACGTTACCTTTGGAAAACCGACTGATTGCGGCAGAAAACAGCTGATACGCGCTCCGCTACAACTCGCCTGGGGATCCCCGGATTCCATATCTAGCTATATCTCGAGAATATGAATGCCTTTGGTGGTGCAACTTCCGTAGAACTATTGGGACTATCGGTCAGACCCCAGAACATTCAAAATTTTTGACATGAAAATTGTCGTGGGTGCTGCCTTTAATCCCGCTGATGACGGGACGCGAGGTGCCGAAGCTCTTCATGCCAACAACCTGAGCTGGGTTCGTGGACCACAATGGTTAGCCAAGACAATCACACCGATCATATTCGGGACATGTCCGAGATTCGCATACATGATTTTCCGGAAGATAGCGATGAGCTTGCATTCGAAATGAGCACAATATCTAATAAACAAGACGATACTCCCTCAATCATATTGCTATCGCGATTCTCTTGTCTCACAACAGCATTGCGAACATTCGTAATAGTCGGAAAGGCCATACATCAATCGGTGAGTCGCGTTAACACCCATGCCAATATCCCAATTGTTCTACAAAAACTAAATCAGTTCTCCCTTGGAAGCAACATCACTACAGACGATCTGATAATCAGCGAGACACTACTGTCAGCCCAGGCCCATAGAAATGTTTCGGTGGAAGATCTACGGAAGCGCTTTCCAAACAAGAGGATATACCGTGACAGTAACGGAATAGTCAGGAACGATTCGAGGCTACAAAACGTTGACATTCCATACGACGCTGAAGCTCCTATATACATCGACAATCACAGCGACCTGGCAGACTACTCCTGGTGGACATTCATGTCAATAATGCACATTGTGGAAAAGAGCACACTCTTTGCATAGCCAGACAACGGTTTTGGATACCACAACCTTGTGCAGCCTTTAAAAAATTCTTAAAAAGATGCACCATATGCAAAAAATGCCATGGTCTTCCATATGGAGCCCCAGCTATGCCACCTCTTCCAGAAGACAGAGTGGTACTCACGAAACAATTCCAAACGGTCGGCTGTGACTTCATGGGACCAGTGCTATCAAAAAAGCAAGAAAAAATGTACATCTGTCCTTACACGTGTCTCACTACATGTGCAGTACATCGGGAAGTTGTAGAAGACATGAGTGCAGGTGCATTCCTCAATTCTTTCATCCGATTCGTCTCCAGAAGAGGCGTTCCCAAACTGGTGAGAAGCGACTGTGGAACAAACTTCAAACTAGGTCAACGTATCATTGCTACCATGTTCAAATGTGAAGAGGGAGTCGAAAGTTATTTTATGTCTTACAATGCAAACCTTGGCATCAAGTGGGTTTTTAATCCACCGGGAGCTCCATGAATGGGCGGAGCCTGGGAAAGACTTGTCGTTGTGGTAAAACGCGCCCTTCAGAAATCCATAGGAAGACGAAAGCTCACCTATCCAGAATTATGCACTGCCATGACTCGCATCGAAGCAATAGTCAATACGCGACCGTTTACTAAGTTGAACACCTCCGAGATGTCAGAAATACCACTTCGACCTATTGACTTTTTACAGAGAGATCTTAAGTATTCCCTGGATAATCCAGCACTAGGAACAGACTCTGATGATCAAACATATGACCCCGAGTTGAATTAAACAGTTTCCCAGGCAAGAGAGGCGATGAAACACTCTGAGGAAATTGCGAATAAGTTCTGGGAACGATGGAGCAAAGAGTACTTAACCTCACTACGAGAAATCCAAAAAGCAGTTTGTAAGCAACCCAGATATACCCCATTGAGGGAGCCACTTGTTGGCGAGATAGTAGTCATTGAACAAGAAAACCTTCCCCGTGGGTGTTGGTCATATGGTAAAATAATTGAATTGATTCGCAGCAATGATGGACTCGTTCGGTCAGCTAAGATCCTCATGCCAAACAAGAACATTTGGCACCGGCCCGTGAGTAAACTCTACCCGCTAGAAATAGCGAGCGGCACTCCTGCATCACCCGGAACTGACAGAGGAACGTCTTCTCCGCTTGACAATAAAAACCGATACCGACCCTACTCGCAGCGTGACTACAACGAGACCTATTCGCGCAGCAAGACTACGTGCTACAAAAGCCATCCAGGAGTATGAACAAGACATAGGAGAACCGACTCTTACCCGAACTCCTTCAAGAAGAAGTTCCATCCCTTCTACCATGTCCTTCCTCATAACAGCACTTTGTCTACTACAGCCTACCACGAGGCAAATTCAGTGTCATAACGACTCGGTCTTGGTTACGCCGCCACCTACAAAATTTGAGCTTTGTTTCAGCAAATCGTGCAAAACGTTCACAAACGTGTCTGAAACTCTTTCCTTCAAGCTTCCTCCAATGTCAAAATCAAGCTCAATGAACATAACAGTGAGATTCGTCTCAAAAAAGGGCATAACATCAATCAGAGAATCATGCGTGCTTCCGCACATATGTCAGCACTTGCAGTCCTTGTTCTCCATGAACCTCATTGGAAATCCCCACTGCAGACCAGTCGGTGCCCTAGTTTCCTTTGCGGTAACTGTTTACACCATCGTGTGCGCTCTTCTTATGATGCTAACTTTCGCCTTTAAGCGAATGAAAGCGCGAACAATACAGCGGTCACTAGAACACAATCCAGCAGACTCTATACGGCTTGCAACATTCACGCCAGCGCCGTTCGGTCGCATCACACTCACCGCCGCATGCGCTACCGCGCTCTTGATGAACACCGCATCAGCTTGTCAGCATGCGCACAGCAGGCATTTCACCGAGTTAACCTGCACAAGTAGAGACAAGTGCTTCTTCGAGTTCAAACGCGAACTCCTTTTCAACGAATTGAATAAAAAGATATGTGTTACGGTAATCTACGCTAATAAATCAGTTGGATCCATAGCTATTGAGAAACTTCCACTAGAATTCCAATGTTCAAAGCGTGCACTTTTCTTTACTCGAGACACGAAGCCAAGAATATACAGTCCGATGCGATGCGCTCAAATGGGTTCATGTACATTAAATTCTTGTGCCAAGCTCTCCTCTAATAGCTTAGTCCCTGAGTTGAAAGAAGCGTCAAGGTATCCCGGTTACTCCGGATACGAACACACCTGCGGTGGAATTTGTGGCTGTCTTTTGCCATTCCCATCATGTTCATTCTACAGGGTTGCCCATGTACCTCAAAATAATATCGTGTACGAGGTGGTAAAATGCACAGCCTGGAAACCACTCGTGCGGTTAAAGGTGCAAATTTCCCTATACAACAAAAATTTGGAACAGAATATGGAACTTGTGCTATATATTAGCAGAAACATAAGCGATATTTCAATCACAGTGATTTCAGTAGCAAACCCATCATTTTCTTTGATCAATAACAAACTTGCAGTTTCTAACAAAGAAATCCTTTCCATTCCTGAAGACTACCAGTTGCCCGTTGAACGCCCAACGGCTGAATCAGCACTAACTCGTTTCGAAACATGTACAAACAGAATGATTTGTAATTGTGAACTAACTATTTCTCCTCCACGATGTCACTGTCCCAGAGGCTCTATTCTGAACATTCGGCACGATATTTCGAATGTATTTCCGATCCCTACACCATTTACGTCGCTTATTAATAGAAACGGAGCAATTCACGCGATTTCAAACTAAGAAGAGGTTGTGATTCCAATCGACTCCAAATCCTTGAGAAATAGCGCTGAGTATGTAATGGAGCAGGACTGTCACATTTCGCTGCACAACTTGACAGGATGCTATGACTGTCAGGAAGGAGCCGAACTGACATCTCTTTGCTACACGGAAAAACCATCATGACTCATAATGCCGTGCGACGATCAAGTATTATATTTCCCGTAGAATGTGACTCCACCACAAAAGAAACTAAAGTTTTGCTGGACTTCCAAAGAGCAGAAATAAACTATCACTGCCACACTGAATGCAACCACAAAACGTTAAAAATGGAGATAAATGGAGTTTTGGCGTTTCTTCCTCACAGCGAGGACAGCGAAATTTTTAATTCCTACTCCACAGATTGGACTACGGATCTGAGCTGATAACCAACTACAAACTGCCAGATTTTAGCCCTCTCTTGCGCGCCATGAAAAGACACTGGAAAATCGCGCTAGCATTATTTGGTACAACAACACTTGCTGTAATCGCCACCTATCTCTTTGGACCGATGGCCCTACTATTCTCACTCGAAATTGCTGCGTTAATCATCCAAATATTGGCCCGTTCTCTTCTCAATGATCACAATAACTTTCCATTCTATTATCAATTTTCTCAGTTCATTTCGCACCACAACAGCCACACGTACGGTTGCATGAAAAAAAAACAAAGTAACTAATTTCTACCGATATTCGCGCTTATGAACTTTGCTTCACTTCACATGAGTCATCGCTTTTTCACCCGACAAAAAGTCAAGGGCGTGTCGCGAAGACGTCGACCCAAGCACCACACACGCGCTTCAGTCTCTCATCGCTCCATCGCTTCCATGTCCATCCACGAAGTTGACCTCATTGTCCACCTGGAACCTCTCACCCAAGCAGTCAAAGAAATACAAATCCAATTCAATGAATTCATGGGCTCTATCGTCTCTAAACTTCACGACATTGCCCACCTTCACAAATGCTGCAATGATTTATTCGACAAGAAATTCGACACCACTCCTGAACCCAAGTCCAACTGCGCATTCACCACCTACATCGACGACAAGGAGTCCCATCCGACGGGGCGCTGCTGCCAATCCTCCGACGCTGTTTCGCGAGCTGTGCAGGCTGCGAGCCTGAACCTATGCCAGAAATGCTTGCAGCAGCGTCATGACGACGATTGTGGCATCTCCTGCTCCTTTTGCGGAAACGCCCACAACGTCCTCTTATGCCCCAACAAGCGCACGATTGCTCCTCATCCTTACAAACGCAGAAATGTCAGTACTTACGTAATTGTAAAGAAAAAAACCCAACTCAACCTTTCTTCAAAGGTCTAAGGCAAGCTATGCCTCGGCGGGGAAGGTGCGACGGTCGTCACACTTTCCGTTCTCACCATCTTATTCGCTCCGCTTCGCCTTCTCCTGCTACGTCGTCCCACTTCCCAATGGTGCCTCTGCTAGATGTCAACATGCGGTCTCCAGTCGTACGATGGTGCAACTTCTTCGCTCACTTGTCGACTTCGTGACACGTGATCCTGTTCATTCTTGTATGAGTTGACTCCGCTTAATGTTTGTATAAGCTTATGCAATATTGCCTGTTGTGTGTGTGTGTATTCGTTTATCGCTCGACTATGTATTGCTCTCCGGCCGCAGTATCGTGACTAGCAGCCATCGCTTTCTCAAAGGGCATGCAGCTGCAGCAGATCTGTGGGCGGAGCTGTGGCTCTCTATATATAAGCCCTTCTAGTGCATTAAGATTCTGGAATAAAGATAGTGAAGAAGAGTAATAAATACAGGAGGAATAACAATAATAGTGGTAATAATAGTAATAGTAATAATATTAATATTATTATTATAAATATTTATATCATATACATACTGAACCACTACCAGCACACCATCGACGTCAGGAGAGGGGTTCGACAAGGCGACACGGTGTCGCTGAAACTATTCACCGCAACCCTCGAGGACGTCATGCGAAGGTTAGAATGGGACAATATGGGAGTGCGAGTTGACGGCCGGCTGCTACACCATCTTCGCTTCGCTGATGACATCGTCCTTATAACACCTAGCATCAGTCAAGCGGAGCGTATGCTGGCCGACTTCGACGACGTGTGTGGAAAGATCGGTCTCCAACTGAATCTAACGAAGACGATGTTCATGAGAAANCCTAGCATCAGTCAAGCGGAGCGTATGCTGGCCGACTTCGACGACGTGTGTGGAAAGATCGGTCTCCAACTGAATCTAACGAAGACGATGTTTATGAGAAACGGATGGGTCCCGAATGCCCCATTCTCGCTCAACGGAACGACCATCTCCGAAAGCTCCAGCTACGTATATCTAGGTCGGGAAGTCAACATGATGAACGACCTCGCTCCAGAGCTGTTCAGGGGGAAGCGAGCTGCTTGGGGAGCCTACAGGAGCATTGACGACGTAGTGAAGAAGACGAAAAACACCAGGCTCCGTGCTCACCTCTTCAACGCCACGGTTCTCCCTAATTTGACTTACGCTTCGGAGACCTGGGCGTTATGCAAACAGGATGAGAATGCAGTCAGCGTCATCGAGCTCTCCATGGAGAGGGCGATACTAGGAGTGACCCGCCTCACGCAAGTGAGGGCGCAAATACGGAACAATCCACTCTATCAGTCGACCACGACTTCCTAGATACTCCATCTTGCTAAGCAGTTCGTGATGATTCATTCTATAAAATGCGTTGAATAAATCAAAAAAGATGATATCAACACATTCCCCTCGATTCAGAGCATAAAGCCAATCATAGATGCTGTCAGTAAGAACAGTGGTTGTGGATGCATTGGGAAGAAAACCGTATAGTTTTCTGGCGCAGTGGTAAGAGGCTCGCTACGCACGCACACGGTCGATGGTTCGATCGCGCGCCCACGGCCAAACAAGCCGCCTATCCCTCCGGGGTCGGTAAATTGGTACCAGAGGAGTCTGGGAAGATGAAGCACTGACTTGGTTCATCGAATGCCCCCCGCAAGTCATTGTATAGGGCACATACGCATTCAACGCCTCGACGATGATCAGAGGCCGTAGTAATTGCACTATAACTGCCGGTTAACCAGCAAATTAAACCGGCAGTTGTACATTTCACAACCCGGAACCGTTGGGAGGTCAATATGGTGTGAAAAATCAGAATATCAACTTAGTTTCGATAACCGTGATATAACCAGCGGGTTACACCACGTTTTGGATCCTGGTCTCGGGCGCTGCGAAACCATCGGTTGAGCAGATCGCACAGGCACTGCCATATCGATACTGCTAGAGTGCGCGCAGAGAACGCGCAGATATCATAGACGCAGGCAAATGGAGATCCCGGTTATTAAAAAGTCCTCGAGAGGACTTTTTAATAACCGGGATCTCCATTTGCTCCAATTTTACGTTTTTGCGCGCGCAAAACGAATGCTCATCCAACTCTGCATCATAGCTGTGAATCTGATGCTCCAGAGGACCAAGTATCTGAGGGAATTTTTTTTGTTTGAAACCCTCTCATGGTTCTTTTTATCAAAACAAAACAATGAACTAGCTTTAGAAACGGATTCTATCGCATCTTGAATTAGATCTCAGCATATTGAAATAAAATCAACAGTGTTCGAGGCACTGCATATCGAGGCTTCACAGTAAGCATACCAGTTTTTGACTTTTTGACGGAAAAAGTAACTTCAATGACTCACCAGCTTCTCATCCATAAAAACCATTATTGTAGAACATTCGCTGAACTGGAAGTTTTGTTGTAGACATCAAGCTTTCTTGAAACTAAAATTTTACCTTGAGGGCGACCCTAACTTAGAGCAGAACAGTACAAGGGATCTCGTCACTTGGGTTTAACACCTCTCTCGCTCCCACCTATTTCAAACAGCAAAGAAGAGGAAGAGAGAAGAACGATGCCAACATTCACGCATTCTTCCTTCCAGCCTTATTGCAAATTCGTCCTCAGCTTACGAGTGATTCCTGAATAGAACTAAAAAAAAGAACTGGAAATAAGTGACGTATATGCCTGGTTTTGTATGTGCTGCAGCGTCAGCTTTATTCGTTGATCTCCCATCATGAAAAAATTCGAAAAGCATATTCGCCCTAGCAGGACGAGCAACATTCAGAAGTGGTACTGATCAAGGCTGCTGAATAACTGCATTGAAACGGTCGACTTTAAATCGCAGCAACGGTTGACCAAGTCTTCACATCGTCACTGCTGATCCTCCTGCGCGCACTAAGTGCATCTGCGATTCCGATGGCAGGCTGATGAATAACGATTTTGGAACGATCGACTTTTAATCGCAGTAATTGTTAACCAAGACTTCTCCCCGTCACCGCTAGTACTCCGGTCCGCACTGAGTGCATTTGTGATGTACCGGATGGTTAGCAGTGAGGCTGCTTTCTTTGGCGGTAGCTCCAATGGGTTTCGCCTTTTATAGAGGTCAAAATTCTCGGAACATCGAGTCGAGCTGCGGTATGAAAGGCCCGAGATTGGAATCAAAAATCAAATTTTGACACTGAAATTGTGAGTATTTGAATTTAGCGAAACGCTGAAAAGAATACAATCACTAAACTCCTCATCTTCAAACCACTTTATCTAAATGTGTCTCCACCTAAATTATATTAGAACTCACAAAAACACATAATCAGGGCGCAAATTACTTACCGATACCTTTTTTCCTCTTAAAATGTCCTCCAACAACTGATCGAGACCAGTCTTTCCTTGGTATGAAAATCCTACCGAAATGATGAGGTAAAATAACTGTTTCCTAAACTGACCTCATTCATGTCTTTTGCTGTGACAACTGACACTCCAGAAAGTGCAAATTATGATATGATGGCATCCAATGAAGAGCTTCAATACATTACAATTTTCCCTTTTTTGCAGAATTGGTGGATGTCAACGTCATCACAAGACGTCCTCCAGCTTCCGAGAGTTCCTTCACTTTCACACCTCTTCTATCTCTTGCCTGTCGCAGCTTTCTTCCAATGCATGTACCACAGCTGAATTTTGATTAATGACTGATCCAGTGACAAGCAGTTTAGGAAGTATTCCCAACAAAACCGTTGCGTCTCTAAGAAAACTCTTTCTATATGCATTTTCCTCCAAGAGGACATTGGGGCATGGGATCCCTTCTGCGTCTCCTTGAAAGCTGTGTACCACTTTGTTTCTCGAATCGGAGATATAGACAAAGCTCGCCCCAGGATAATAGAGGCGATGTGCACTCGAAGTCTCGAAACAGACGGAAACCCAGTTCTGGGAAAAATTTCTGAAAAATTGAAATCTCACCGATCATTGAGGCGGAGCGGCTCTCCACTGTCGGTTGTCCTCCATAGCTGCTGGGTTGGCTAACAAGCCTTTACCTGTCTGATCAATATGTAGTAACAACAGCTATACACTGTTTTCAGCAAGTATTCATTCCTGCCTTGTTGTGACAAAATATTCTTCTTAACCAATCCTAAAAAATACCACAAAGCTTCTTTCTGCTTATCTTCGGTATGACTAAAAATGATGCATGCAGATTATCTACTTCGTCAGATAATAGGAAAGAGTGGAAATCTTTCACGAAATAGAAGTGAGTGAGCACCATTTTCAGTCAAGTCCCGTCCGCCATCAGTGGGCCAACACAATCGAGGAGTTGATTGCTTCTGGAACATCGGAGATTTTGACTACGTTCCTCACTCTTTGCGTCAGATCGCCCGGTGGAATAAGTGACTCGTTCATTTTCATCTTCATATTGCTTTCCGTTCTATCAGCAACTTTTTTTTGGAAAACAAACATTCAATCAGTCAACATGACAGATAAGACTCGGCGAACCTGTAGAAACTGGGGACAAGCATAAGATCCTCAGCGAACTGAGGCAATGGGAAACAAACAAGAAATGCTAACCTACAAGCGGATGAGAGTGAACAAACTGTTAGCGAGCAAAGGAGGAGTGACTTATAATTAGATGAAAACAGTGCCTGAATTTAACCTAGGAAAGAGAAACAAGTGAGAACAATCGACATACTGAAAATAACCTTCACACGAATCAAACAGGCAACTAATCCTAACAAAAATAATCGCTAGTTGTGAGTGGACAAAACTTTCGAAATGAGAATCATGACATATGAAAGAGTGCTCAGTCTGTGTCTCAGCATAGGTGTGTGTCTGTGTGTCTGTGCGCTTGCCAAGAAATTCTTCGATTGGTCGATGAGGGTGTTTGGAGTACAAGATTATACAAATGGCTGAGAACAAATAAGGTGTGGTGCACCTGGGTACGGAGGAGGTCGAGGAGAAGGTCGGGTGCGCGACAGATCCACTGATGAAGAGAGAATGCACTGGCGCTTAACAGTGGCAAAATAGTTGTATAACGAGTCCATCGATGGAACAGGATTGCGCCGGCACCCAAATAAGAGGAAACACCTAGAGACGAGTCCAACACTGTGATATGGGTGCGCCGGCGTCCAAAAGTTGGGAGATGCTTGGAGACGGGTCCAAGTCTGTGGCAGGGGTGTGGGGAGCCGTCTTGAGAAGGGTGTGACAGGGAATCGTCGGCGTTCAAAAGTTAAAAAATGCATGGGGATGAGTCCAATTCCACGCCGGTAACCATTGCGGCTTTCTCTTCCACATGCTTTCCTTCCTCTGCTACTCTTACTTGGAAACAATTCTCTTCTATTTTCCCTCTTGATTCCATTCGTGTCCGAATAGACCATTCCCTTCTCTGTTTACATACATATACCACTAAAACCTTATCACGTGAAGTATCAAGCCAACCAACTGGACATAAACCTTTTCGAGTGATCATCTGACCTGGTTGAGAAGGATCTGGGGCGTGACTTCCATGAACTGGAAGAGGAACTCCAATCATGGAGCTGGTTGAGAAGGATCTGAGGCGTGACTTCCATGAACTGGAAGAGGAGCTCCAATGCCATTGCATCACAGCAGCTAGCTACTCAAAATATTATAGAAGCGGGTCGAGGGAAAGGTCTATAGATCGTTATATCAGAGAACAGCACAAATATTGTTTTCGATGAGAAAGAGCATGAAGACGGACATTCTTTCAGCTTTGCAACTTCCAAAGAGGTAAAAAACAACAACTTTGTGTTAGTGGTCCAGTGAATATCTTAAACAGAAAAGCGAACCCACAATCTATTCCTGCAAATGAGGTTCGCTCAAAAGATCGATCTTCTCCAGCGATTTACGAAACTCCGCATAAGTCTGTTTTGTCGTCTGTGAGTTGATGTCGAAACAATACTCATTTTTTTGAATCTCTTTGGAACGAGGAAGGCAAATCATTACTATATCTTAAGCTAGTGCAACCGTCATTCTACGTGTTGTAAAATAGTTAGCCATTCTCGATAAGGGTTTCATGACTATTCATTTTTATTTCACAGTTTGATATTTAAAGGGTGTCCCGAACCATCAATGTGTACAGGATGACAACGAAGTCTTTGGCCATACTTTGCAACTCATGAAAATTCCTGTAGGTTAGATAAGGGAACCAAAATTTAGTATGAGTTTACCCAATGCATGAGCTCCAAAAACCACTGTTAAGATTTTGAGCAAACCTCCAGCCTTTCCTATATAGGCCTCAAAACCCTCACGAGCCGCATAACGCAAAGCCCGCACTTCCTCATGATAAATCCAACCCTACAACTCTCACAGGGTTTCACCGATAGGTCCCATAATTTTATAGAAGCAAGTTAAAGGAGTGTGTTATAAAGCAAATATACAGGTGTATCCAGATATGTTGGTATCAAGGAGTATGAGGAATATTTCGTGAATGTGTCATAATCACCAAAGTGACTTCACAACCAATGTCTTACGAATTTTTCTTCAAAAGCAGTAACAGAGTTGCTTCAGAAGGTCCCTTTCATGCATATAATGTGCGGTTGGGACTTAGCAAAAAAACGCAATCACGGATTCCTCCATCGATACTTTGAGCACTGACTTCACCTCTGTGTTTTCGCGAAAACTGCAACAAATAAACACTTGTTGGTTTTTGTTCCAAAGAAGAACAACAATAGGAAATATTGCTAGCAATAAAATGGCCTTCACTTAAGGTATGTTCGAAAAATTAATGCCTTTCAATTTGTTCTCTACCAAAATTTTCTGGCAAGAAATCATGGCAGACCTCATCCGACGGCCACGCTGATGACGAGCACGCCACTTTCAGGTCTAAATACACCACAGCTGCCAACATCTTGCCGCAGAAATCTGTACTTTTGGTGGAATATAGAGAACACTTTGGGCATTATTCGCAATATTTTTCATATCTGTTCTCTTTTGTAGCATAGGGTTACACCAACTAATGCGGTGAAATGCTGTCATTTTGTATAATTCCTTTCAAAAATTATCTTACCCAATATTGTAGTTCAGAAAGCGTAGAAGATGCTCAAATTCGAATAAATCTGAAGCGCTTCAATAGTTTTTCTGCAAAAAGTGAGCAGGGGATGGGAGAAATAGAACTTTCTACCACGATCTGTAGGAAATGAGCAACCGCACCTTCGCACTACTTTGCTTTATGATGCTGCCATTTCACTCAAAGGCTTTGACACTGTGTCAAATACTAAAGACATGCTGGTAGCAACATATGCAACACAACCAACTGCATTGCCGCTAGTTGTTTGCCAAAGTTGCTAGGGAAAATTTCTGTGAAAGTTTTGGCCAAAGACTTTGTTGTCACCCTGTAGCTGTAGATTGACAGCTGTTTATATCACAAGCGAGTATAGTCGCTGAGGGGAATTTCTGCACAAGCAATCGAATAGCCTGTGAACATGCAACATTGTGAAGGAACGTGTTAACTGTTGGGCTGTTTGAAAAGTTCTGCAACACTTTTTATCTTCATCTCTAGGATTCAACGGCAATTCCACGGATTGAAGCGTAGCTTAAGCGTAAGTTAAGCTAGCTGCACGAATAGAAGGTCTTCCTATGCTGTCGGTACGATTTACAAGGAATGATCTATCACGAGATTGTGGATAGTGACAACATTATGGAGGGAGAAGTATATTCTACACAACTCCAGAAGCTGGCGGACCCAGTGAAAAACGTCCAAAACGATCAAACGTTAATCTCTTGCACGAAAATGCTCGTCGACATATGGCAAGAGCAACTCGTGAAAAAATCCTGATGATCGTGGCTGTGGAGCCATGCCCCACCAATTGTATTCGCCAATCCTTGCCCCGTCCAATTACCGGGTCTTCATGGCTTTGAAGAGTCGCTTTGAAAATGAGGTTCAAATACCGACACGACTCGGAAGTAAGGTGTCCGAATTTTCATTATCAGCAGCCTCCTGTGCTCTGGTGGAGAAAGATCGAGGAGCTGCCTAGGCGATGGGCAAAGATATAAGACAAAAATGGTGAATATATTGTTGGTTGGACTTCCATCTTAATAAGGGAACATCTTCAGAGAAAGTGCTGTGAGTGCCGCGGAACTTTTTAAACAACCCAATATTAGACACTGCCCTTTCCAGTATGCTACGACGGTGAGCAAGCAAGATTTTAATGTCACTATATTTGCAACTCTACAACATCGTTTTTTTCTGAATAAATCAAATTCTGTAGAGAGTTTCTCTAAAACCTACCTAGCGAAAGCCTTCTGTTCTTTGCAAGAATCTTGATTTGGAAAATGGAAAGTTCATTTATGAACCAATTAGATTTACAAAACCAAGGAATAAATGTGCTCGCCGAACACAAATGTCGACTGGAACGAACTTTCGAGCAGGTTCGGTCTTTGCCAGCATTGACAAGTGAAATGGAGATAAGATGGTGAGGGTATATCGTCAGTGGAGCTGATACTTGTTTGTGTCTGTACGAGTTGAGAAGTCTCAACAAGTTGTAGAGATATAAAGGGATATTATAGCGGTGGCTATGATAGAGACCAGTAGATTTGTCGTTGGTTCTGCCCTTTTCAATTCTGTGAGCTCCTACGGAAGGGAAGCTCTTCCGGAAGAGAAATCCACCTCAGAAAGCACTCGCACATCCCAGTCAGCCTAACCTATTCAAGGCGTGAAGGAAATGGGCAGTAACTAACCACTGTATGTTTAAGAGGTGCCGCTCCTCCCCGAATCTGTGATGCAGTACTGTCGGTATGATTCTTGGCCATAAACGCCATTTATTACCACTTGGTGATAAAACATCAGGGCGCCTCCCCTCGCACACGCCAAGCTATGCTCGCTGTTGCATTCTGTGCCATAGTAGGTACGTGGATCATGTAGTAACTATTCGTTTCGGTTGTTTTAGTGTTATCCGGGAACAGAAATGATTGGGTTACACACTCGCTCGGTTCACCACCCGATTTTAGCCCAAGTAAGTGCTCTGAGCTTGCAGGAGTGGCGCTTGCTCAGAATCGACAGTTTCGCTCATGTGATCCAGTGCAGTTGGCGAGATGTCAGGCCACGTTCAACGATGACCTGAAAATTGATGGTGAGCTCTCAGTGTTACCTTCCAGAAAATTTCACGTTACATTCACTACTAAGAGTCATAACTTTATTTACGATTCCCCTGTTTTTAGTACGTAGCAGTGACATTGCAGTATAACTGTATATGCTGGATTATTGTCTTCCTGTTCACCAATCACTCACAAGTACTCCCTAAATATTCCTTTTCGTACGTTAATAGCACTTGGATTTGGAAAAAATCGTGGAAAATATCCTGCTCTTTGAGAATCCTGCCAAATACTGCTCCTTATACATGATAGCGAAGCTCCATATTCTGTGGAGTAACTGGTAACAACTAGTAGCACTACTTTTTGCTCTTACTTACAGTTACTCAGTTACTGAGATTCGTCTCTATCTTGCCTGGAAATAGTGAAAAAAAACTATCACGATCATCTATTTTCAGGCTCGCTTGGAGTGCGATCATACCAAGCTCTCAGGGCAGCAATAGAAAACAAAATCGGAGTGGACAAAGCTCAAGGATTAGCGAATACATGCGTTGCTTTCAAGTACTATAAAACATGCTTCAAGTATGTTTTCATCTGTTCGAAAAATCGTGGGCTGTTTCAACTCATCCAGCGAATTTCAGCGGTCGTGACGATTATGCCAACTGCGCTAACAACCCGTTGGGACTGCTTGTCGATCAGAATGGGTAAAACCTTTCTTTGCTTCGAAGTTTTAATTTGCATCTATTGAACTTTTTTTCTCCGGTCAGTACTGTCCCTGGCGCTCTCTTATTGGCTATTCACTGCTAAGCTGCTTTGATGACTCAATCGTGCTGTGCAAAGGGTGTTTACCACACTCCTAACGCTGTTCCCATCTCTCAAGGAAACCAATGCACAAACGCTTACTTCAACATGAACTGCATAACTGGATATATCATACAATGAACTTCCTTGCTATAATATTCTATGTTACGCCTGGATGAATATGGGGACAAATCCATAATGTAGGTGAAGAGGGATTCATTCGAAGTAAAGCAGAAATGACCTAATGACCAATATTTGTTTAAACTCGAGGGACACAGTTTTACTAGGACCGAAGAGGTATTATGGTGGAAATTCAGAAATTTTTTTTTGGTTTTTGTCAAGTCGACAACTCACACAAGTTGGGTAAAGAGAGCCCTACAACCCCATTGGAACATGGGTGTGGGGGCCTGTCCTTTCCGAATGTTCGAGTTTTCGAATCTCGTTTGAAATCGAACATTATTTCGGATTTCTAACCCTATGTGAAGTTTCATCCTCATTATTGTGCACAGACTCTGCCTGCTCGCGGGAGTGGTCTTCTAAGGAAAGTTGAATCCAGTATACATAATTCGTCGACCTAGCATCATTCACAGTCACTACAATAGTTGAAATGGGAAGCGAATATCAACCATAGGACGTTTGAAACGTAATGTGCCCCTGTATTCTTTTCCTTTAACCGCTTAATGGTCGTTATTTCATAGTGAAGGCTACTTGTAAACTCCTTGGTTTTTCGTTTGGCAATCCCTTGACCGAGCAGCTTAGGACGTTAGAAGATTAACACTTCTACACTTGTTTTACAGGACGGCAACTGGTATCACAGAAGATCAAGCCTTTGGTTACACGAAGATTTTCAATCAGTTCGACTTCTCTTGTGGAGCTGGATTTTCTGGTCAGGATAATTAAATGCCCATAATATCCGTATGACCGCTAGGATTTCAGAGTTTACAAACAACGACGACTGTGCGGCGAGTGTTTTCCTTACTGGTACGAGCGAGATGAGGACTTGTGACAGTAATTTTGCTGCTTCCATCAAGAGAGACACCGATCCACTGAACACTTGCGCGTGAGTCATAGCCAGACATCCCTGCTTCCAACTTTGTGGCATAACCACTCTGCTTCACCCATGCCTTATGTTTTCAAATTTACTCTTGTGGATGATTATTTTTATTCCAGGTATGTTGAAGTGGCAAAGGAATGCTATATGACAGCATTCAAGAAACGATGCTCACAGTATCCAGAAGTGGTTTGGTGGGGATGTAACTACGAACGAATGGGTACACAAACCAATTATCCACAGTGCAGCCAGATCTTTTGCACTTGTGAGTCATACTTTCAATGTACATTTTGACTATGATGAAAAATTCCTGTCAGACACACAACCAAGCCGATGAGCACCTTGTCACCGACAAACCTATAGAATTTTTACCGAGTCATTTCCGCATTATTGTCAGTGCGAGATCTTATATGATGTGGTAAATGTTAGGAGAGCTTAGCTGTCTCTCCCCATTTTTACATGAGCACTTTTTTTTTTGAATTTTCATTGCCCAGCATTAAGGTGGCACTGCATCCTTACGAATTCTTCCAAAATCCAAGCTTTTTTCCTAGAAATCACCTCGGGATTTTAGTGTGAACCACTTTGACAATGTGAAGCGGCCATTCATATCGTTCCTCTTACCTGCATTAAAAAGCTTATTAAGTTCTAGTTATAGATTTATTCGTTTGAAGCATTTGATTTTCACATTTCCAGATAACGAGTAGAGCCAGCAATGGAGGCAGAGTGTCGAAGACTGTTCGCATTTTCGCTACTACGTAAACTTATCATCATCACAACATGCTATAAATATCGTTGAAGAATTCTATCTGGGACTTGCTTGAATAAATAACTTAATTTGATGGTTCATTGTCTTCATGAAATGGGACTCCATTGGTGTGTAAGCATGTCTTCCACCATGATATGTCCAGGATAGTTGTTCATCTAATACACGAATGAGGTTCTCAAACACTCTAATTGATATTTCTGGATAATCTAAAGAACCAGAAAAAAAGGCGGAAATACCTTCAACAAACATCTACATAATTATCAGAACTCGTCCTGATGTATTAATTAAATGTGGCTTTAATTTAGAGTCAAACCTGGCAGCGAACTGTTGAACTGTTACTTTTGGTCTTTTTGAATTGGCCATGAAGAAGCTCTTACGGTACGGAGATTCCTGACCCCATTAGCTGTTTTCCTTTTTTCTGGAATTAAGACGACAATATTGAGCCTTCGGAGTGTTTTTTTTCTCGAGTTTGCTTCGCGTTTTCTTACTGTACTTGATAGCTGCCTATGAGCCTGCCATCCTGTTTACCATAACGTCATACCGTGCAACGTTTCCAAAGAATCTTATCAGTTGTGATAAAAGCGTGGAGCGTGGGATGTCTAGCTCATAAAAACTTTCAAGAAATTTCTCTCTGATGTAGTTCGTGGCGAAAGCTACGTCATGAAATAAGTTGTAGATTAAGAGTAGTCATCTCAACTCGCTGATGGTCAGCGCCATTTTACTATGGCAAGCTGGTGCGTAAATCTGTGCAGAATCATCAAATTGAATGTCAAGTCGTGTTGATTCCAGATAGTGGTGTCGACTATTATGCGTGTTGTAAGAAAGAAAAATAGAAATTCACCTCTAGTGAAATTTGGCATCTATTCGACAAGGATTCCCCGGAAAGGTTGTTGAAGAAATTGAAGGGAGCTGTAGGAGAAACTGTAAAATTCTCGAAAAATACCGAAAAATCTCAAATGGTAGGGAATGCGTAATTAAGTCCGTTTGAGAGAGATGGAGCTAATATGCAATATCTTTCTTGCTTTTCTCATTTTATACCAATGATGAGATCCCACGCATATCTCAATAGAGGCGACAAACATCTGTATGGGATTGGTTTCGATTTCTTAATCACGCTGTTGTTTCAAATAATTAAAATAATAACTAATTTCATTGATTCCTGTTTTGCATTAGATTCCTAACCATTTTCAACACCATTGCTTTAGTGGCTGCTTTGTCCCTGTTCCCCCCCCCTTTTTTTAGCCTAGTGAACAGCTCACTTCCTACCCCCCCC
>JARK01001482.1:278010-299503 GCA_000688135.1 Ancylostoma ceylanicum
CCACCCCCCGCCCCTCCCTCCACCTTGCACGTTTGACTTCGTATCGAAATGCCGACATCAAGTCGATCGAATAATTCGAACGTCGGCTCGATTTCGATTGTCGGTTTATGAAAACATAGATCTCGTTAAACTGTGATAATTTTTGGTATAAATACCAGATTATTAACCGAATAAAAATCGAGGAAATTTGAGCAGTCCAAAGATATATCCAAAAAATCGAATATTCCAAGAACACATGGCTTCACAGTCCTTCTTTTCTTTCACTCAAAGGTTTAAGGCTCTCTCTTTTCCCTGTACATTTCAATTTGTTAACTTATTTGAACCACACACTAATCAGCACTGATATGAAGTCCGATCCACCCAAACAGTGATTATTCAAAGGTGAAATCGAGTCAGTAGAATGAAATAACTACTGCTCGTGTCTGTTCTGGCTAGCATCTATACAGAGGGTGCTGTAGAGGCGGGTCTCTTTCCAACTCTCTTGGTTTCTTTGCAGCTTTGCACGTTATAAAATGGAATATTTTACGGTTATGCTCTTGGGTACCGCACCGTGATATCAAAGGTAGGCAGATGGATAGATTTTGAAACAGTGGCTTCATCTTATTATGAAAAATACATTATAAAACAAACATTGAAGTACACGATTTAATACTCTAGAAGGGCATTTGCAGTGACTCGTTTAAATGATGCAAATTTTTTCAAGGTGAACGTGGAAGCCGGCCTCAATTGCACATAGAGCTCAATTGCACATAGAGATGCTCATTGTCACCAAATTGCACTAAAGGCTAATAGGATTATGTACAGCTCCTTTAGGGCACTTTCTACAAGGAACCCCTCGGTTTTGCTCAGAGTATTCAAAACTTACATACGCCCAATCCTTGAGTACAGCACTGTAGTGTCTAGTCCTTCTAAACACAAAAGTATTTTAGAATTAGAGAATGTTCAGAACAGCTTCACACGTAAACTAATGATTAGAGTGATGGGTTTCCTATACGACTCCATCCCTAAAAGTGCAGTAAGAAATAAGAACTTAGGGCTCCATTCGTTGAGTGATAGAAGAAAACATGACTTGTTACTGGTGTATAAAATTGTTCATGGATTAGTTGGTCTCGCTTCTAATAGTATGTTTGAAGTTAGGGCATCTCGTACCCGAGGTTCAGCTGACAAACTGATAATAGCTAGGCCGAGGAAAAGCATCAGACGACGGTTCTTCGTTTATAGAGCTGGTACAGACTACGAAAGACTCAGCAAAAAACAGTTCATTCCTTCCAAACTCAGTTCGTTTGAGAGACTGCTCAACTCGTACTTGAAGTCGTGATATGACATCATTTGGTGTTTGTTCGCATTTGTTTGGTGCTACTTGGTTCTGTTTGTTTTTTTTTTTTTTGACGTTTGTTCACTCATAGTTGTTTTATACGCATGGCTCGCCATGTAATAAATACAATACAATACAATAGATAGTGTTGATTACAAGAATGATCCTGGCATAGGTGTGAATGATTTTAGCGGCTTTATTACCCACAATTTACGCGGCTCACTCTTCACAGCTTCAAGGAAAATCAGTATTAATTCAACCCAGATCGCTTGAAAAATTGGGTACTTATTGAAAGAATTATCACGATAAGTCCCATAACTGATGCGCATTTTACGACTGCCGGGGTGGTGCTTGCTGAACGCTATCACTGTGCCGCGTTGCAATGTCGTTCTACGTCCTGACGCTCCTTCTTGGATTATCAGGTGGGCTTTCATTTCACTATATGAGCCGGAAACATTACGCTGAAAAGGAACAGCTCCAAACAGTTAAGGTCGCATCGTTGCACAAACGACACCGGCTCCACCAACATGTGACAACTACATGACCTGCCAAGCAGCTCTGAACCAGGAACTTAACCTGACTAATCCCCAGCCATGGTTCTACCCGGATGAATTCAGGAACAAGGTAATAAACGTTTGTACCAATTTATCTAGAAGCAATGAATCTCATGTTTTTAAAGGTGGAGCAGTTTTACCAGCAACAAGGGGTCAAAGGAATTCGAACTGTTTGCAAGTGAGTTTTCCTATTCTCCATCTATACGCTATCTATCTGTGAGACCATATGGCTTTTTTCGTTTGGAAGCTTTGAGCTTAACGTGTTCCCAGATCCATTCTTGCTCCTCATAGTTGTTCCTGTCCCAGAGTATACCCTATAATTCCCACTTTGTATAAGGAATATGTACAAATGTTACAGTAGAATCGTTCTACTTTTTGCAAACTTTTTTTTTTGCAAATCTCAATGCGCTTATTTATGTCGGTTGTGGGTATCATACATTTTCCAGGAAAATAACCTCTGAACTTATTTATTCTCATAGTAATCCGGTATTCATTCCCTAGAGTTCTCGCGTGTTCGACTCCCAAATGCACCAATTTCACAGAACATTGAAAGATCAGGGCCTGGGCGCATCATTGAGAGGGTAAAAAGGGTACAGGGTATACATGTATACATGTATACATGGTATACATGATGGTAAGCTTACCATGGGTAATCGTGATGATGCATGCGGCCTCATGCTTCGTGAGTCGTTTTCTTTCCGCAAGGGCCTACTCACCACGCAAAACATAAATATAGCAAGTGTTCTGACTCGCCTCCGGCGAGTCTCGAACTCGCACGCTTCGCGGGACTTTGGTACTGAAGTCCCAATAATTTTCAACGAAACCGAATGAAGCCGACAGTTGCGAAGCTCACCGAAGGCTAGTCGGAACACTTGTAGGGATGTATTCAAATTGAGTGTTGGTAATCGCTTCCGCATAGAAACTTCTATTTCGCGTTCAACTCCTTCGAAAACGCTCACTTGAGCACAGACAGAACCCTGAGAATTTAACCACTGATAGCAACTTATATTCGAATAAGCAAAAGAGTGAAAAAGGAGAAACATCCTCTTTTTCTGTGATAGACGATTCATAGACATTTGCACATGAAGCCTATACCGTTCGGGTTAGAATTGTGCTCCGCAGTGCAAAAAATCATTGTGATCTACGCGAAGCGCGGCGACGGTGCGCTCTGCACACATCACAGCGAATTTTCGCACTGCGGGGCACAATTCTGAGTCGAACGGTACGGTATCATGTGTGTTTGTCGGTTGGATTGTGAGATATGAGCGATTACCATTGAACACATAAACAGATGAGTTTTACTATATAGTGATATATCTCCTCCTGGATTGGCAGTTTATGTTTGTGCACCTCCCCTGTGAGCAATTTTTGTAACAGCTTCGTTCTCTGCTCTTATGAACAATGATCTCATGTGGGTTTTATGTGGTCACTTCATAACCCAACCAGCAAGGCAAAGCGATGCTCTATCTCGGCCGAAACCATCGTAAGACTATGATCAAGGCTGTAACATATTCAAATGGTCGGGAAATTACTACGTACGTTCCACAACAAGGTCTAGCAGTGGGACAGAGTCTTGCACCAGTGCTAGCTATCTGCTTCATGAGCAGAATAGAGAAGCCTGTCCTCTCACTATGCCCACTAATGTGCTACATCGATAATTGTTTTTACCGTGACTTCAATGCAATCCAAGATGGATGAATGCTTCCGGATTCTGAAACAGTCGCAGTGCATAAAACTAACAAGAGAGACCCTTCGTAACGATCCGCACTTGAACACCACCCAAACCCAACTTTCATAACCCCATGCTTGGCGAATATTTTATTGTGGAATAACAGCTCCTGGAAATGGGGATGGTATCAAGGATAGGCAATTTTTCAGGAGCATGTGTTATCTACAGAACTGTTCTCCAACAAAGTCATCAGAATTTAAACCAGCTCTCGGAAGCGAAGTTTGGCCTGATGCTGTCGTAGCTCCTTGACATCTCCAGCAGAATAGATCCTTGAACATCTCGGGCGTTTTTCTAGCAGACAGTTTGCGGTTTTTCAAGCAAGTAACAATAACAAGCATTGCTGAAGGCGTTGCTTCCAAAAAGTAGTTTGTAGAGAATCACCCAGCATGAACCCTAAGGCAAATGCTTCAACAAGTGCTCATCTACGTTCCCACAGAAGCGGAACTGTTACACCAGAGCTCACATGTGGATTAGGTAGTTACGTTCTGACCAGTTACAGAGAAGGTGTTTTGCACTGTACTGCTTGCAACGTTGTGCAAAACTCCTCGGAATTCGGGAAACTGAAAAAGGTTTCTCTGTAATCAGCTGCTCTTCCAATAAGAACGAATTTTGCTTAGAAGGCTTCCCTCCATATAACTTGTAAGCACGGGATCATCTCGGATTCTCTATGCGTATAAAAACAAGGACATGCGAGGCGCATACTTTATCTGAAATTCAAACTCAAGGGCGTTTCGACACTTCAAGGGATGTATGGGAAGCGAATACTCGGCCTGCATCGCTCCATCGTACTTCGTCACGGCCTCAGTGCCAATCCTACAATCCTATCAGTTTGTCAGCATCTTCAACCAAATGCACTACGTTTGCGGAGGTGGAATGCAGAGTGAGTTCAGTTCGGAAAATTCCTTGATCAGAAGTGTTCTACTTACATGTTCTAGTTTACCTGGATAACGAAGACTGCATGTCGACTACATGGGGCGGAGAAACAGGAGATCTGTTGAACGCCTGCCGCTTCAGTTTTGAGCAGAAAAGCGATAAATCACCCGATAATGCATGCTTGTAAGTGGAATAACGTATGTTTCTGGTGTATGTAGTTCAGCTGGTTTACCATTTCCAGCCTCGCAAACACGTTCACGTCCTGCTTCGAGCAGCAGTTCCAGCAAGGATGTGGATTAAATGCCCGAGACACGCAGTTCTGGGGATGCGAATATGCCAGAGTGGAGGTCTTCACTCGCTTCCCTCAATGTGAAGTCAGCTGCGTTTGTGAGTTTAATTACTGCTGATTTGCTGTAGTTTTTCCTACACAGATGAAGATTTCGTCTTCCAGTACCCTATGCGGGTGGAATTATTGGCTAGCGGCGTCGTGAAACAAGGAAGACATCACATATATAGTGTTTCTGCTGGCATAAAGCGTCCAGTTGTTCTGACCATCGCTGATCTTGCACCGCTTTGAATCATTCAAATCGTTGTCCTCAAAGTATATGATGTTCATTATAAATAATATTCCTTTGGATTTTTCAACAACTATGTCTATGATAAACCAATAAAAAATGTCGTAATAGAGAAGATGACCTTCGTGTAACAAAGAAGTTTGTGATCCTTGAAATCTCTATTATGTCATGAACAACCCTCAATGTCCATAGTTTGGGTGTTCAGAGGAGGGAAAATGCAACTGAAAGCTCAATCGGACAACTATCCACAATGGAAAAAATTATCACTAGTAGCTGTTAGTAAAGATTAGAGCTCCTCTTCGTACTCTTCGTCATCTGAATCGATATCCTCGAGAATGTTATCGAGCTCCGCTTCCATCCAGAGAGATAAACGAGCAGCAAGGGAGCTCTAACTCCGTTTAGGAGGAGTAGAAACCACGTAGAGAATCAAAGCGTCGGAAATCTCATTTAGATAAGAATATGTAGGACCAACGAAGAGAACCAAAGCGCCAAAATGAACAATTCGGGAGAAGGACAAACGAAGCGGGAGCTCCTGGGCCGAACTGAGATTACTGGGAGGGAAAGAGATACAGCAGGGAAGCTGTTGAACCAAAGTAATTCCATTTAGAGAAGAAAGTAAACGACGAGGGAAACCAAAGCAACGAAATCAATCCATTTGAAGGAAGAAAGGGACGGAGAAAGAGGTGTCGCACAAATCCGGAAACATTTGGAGAACAGCAATAAACATAGACTGCTTTGACGGTTTCGCTTACCTGCACTGTACAACCGTAGTGTACGGACACTACACGTAACAAACCGAGCCAGCACACTAGTCTTAGCCCACACTTTTCAGTACATCAGATACCCTCACTTTACTCAGTTTTAAGAACCCGTATTTTTTTGAGAAGGACTGTACATCAGCGACCAGTGAGCTATGATCGGATGTAATGTTGTGGACAGAACCATCTAGTGTAACGTAGTTGAGGGTTGTGTGATTTGGATGAAATTTGAGCATTTGATAAAAATCGGTGCACCCTTTCTTCCTGCTGCATAACATTGATACAAACTGCTCTCGAACAAAACTACCTGTTCCAAGTTCAGATCCACCGAATTCACCAAGGTGTTTGTTTTAAACCGTAGCATAAAACGGTGGGCAAGTGATCCACCTAATTCGTGAAATCAAGGATGAACTCAGGAAAATCTGTATACATTATTGGCCAGTTTCGGATCTCTGTTCGTACAGTGTATACAGTGTAAAACATGTATGTGCCTGATGCGCACAAATGCATGTATTTAGGTCATGTACGAGATGGGCCTGCAGATTATCCACATAGAGCACAAACAGAGGATTTCGCAGTAAATGAATGTTGAGGATGTAGGCATAAAGTTAACCTGCTTCTAACGACAGGTGAACCTCGAAGCACCATTTAAATGTGTGAAAAGTCTAAATGTAAAAATCTAGATTGAAATCTTTTTCGACAGAACATAAAAATTCTCTAAACAAGGAGACGGAAATGTTATGTTAAACCATGTTTAGTGCTGTATGTATTCACTGTAAGAACCGAATAAAAGTCGATGAGTATGAAAAGTGATCCAGGAACATTTCAAAGAAGAAAGCCCTTCCTGTATTCCCCTCAGAGTTGCACTACCCGGTTCTTGTTCGCTCGGACTTGAGCATTTGAATTGGCGACTCAGTCGAAACTTGCTCTTGCTCTTTACATGCAAAGGATGCTATATAGGTACTCGCAAATATTTGATACCCGGACTCGAATGTGTTAGGGTGAAACATATTTTTGGGGATTTTTTTTGCTTTTCTTAAATATCTTAGGGCAACCATTTTTTTCTGAAATCAGGCAGCGCATCAAAAAGAAAACGGAGTTTCCTCGACAACAAAACGGAATCGCCCATCAAACAGGATTCTAAGAAATATGGGAGCAAAGAACAAAGGTCACTCCAAGCTCCAAGTGATGGCCACTCTGAAGTCGTCGCCTGACCAGCAGCCGGGAGATGAGGTGTGCCTGACCAATAAACGAGAGATCAGATGTTCGCCTGGCCAGTATACGGCTGAATAAACGTTTTTAGATGTTGCCTGAACATTTCACGGGTCAACAGCGGATCCGGTTTAATTTACGGGTTTCGCCTGATCAGATTCCGGGACACGCGTGTTGCATGGCCAGGTTACGGGGTTCGAGCGTTGCCTGACCAGGTTACGGGGCTCGGGTATTGCCTGACCAGATTACGGGTGATGCCAGATTTTTTTTTTTGTAGTCGCCCCCTTAATTTCCAACAGTGCGAAGAGATTTCAGGATGGAACTTATGCCAAATGGATGTGTCCTTAACGCCCTTCCATAACACCCAAAATTGCGCCGTTTTTTTTGTACAAAAAGGATTTTCTCCGTATTAACATGCAAGTCATAACCTTCAGCATGTACGAAGCACGATGAACGAGCGCTTGTAGACGGCTAAGACTGTCATTGTTCAAGGCGGGAAGGGCTGCTTCATGAAGTGGTTTTTGCCCATGACGCTGTAAATGAGGACGGAGATCCATGCGGTGACGTAGGACTCTGTTTTTTAGGGACCATTTTATCTCAGTTTTGTGCAGGTGTCCTGGTGTAATGCCTGGACAGTTTCCGGGTGTTCATAGCTGCCTGATCAGATTCCGGGTCTGAAATTCCTGACCAGTTTCCGGGTGTTGCCTGACCATTTTTCGGCTCTTGCTTGCCTGGCAAGCAAGCAAGCACGTCTACTGGTCAGGCAACAAGACCCGTGAAATATCCAGGCGGAAAACTTCGAATTAGTTTTGACTAATTTTGCTCACGAGAAAACTCTCAGGCTTTAATTTGGAAGGCGAGTTATTAAACAATGATTGCGCGTCTTCACCGCAAATTACTGACTTCTCTTCTATTTCCATTGTTAATATGGGCGCACAGGTGCAACTTAGTTAACTCATGAAGTAGGCATCGATAGAAGTAGTGAAATGTGTGACCGATCCGTCATTTATTGTAATTTTATAATAGAAACTACATGCAAAAGAAGGTACGAGAAAAACGGTTTCAAATGAGATGTTAAAAATAGTATTTTTGCTGGTTTGCCCAAACCCTTATTGAGTTGTCTCCAGGCTTTCACCTTTGCTTTGTGTCATTGCGGTTATAGGCAAATCAGGCATGGCCTAATTAATTTCTAATGAAGATTTTGACACACCGCGCAATAGCGAAAACAATAGCAAGGTCAGAATTAATTTGCGTACATGCAGAAGTGCACCGCTCTACACACTCAGGTTATTCCCTTTATTAGCATAACGACAGTGAAGGACTTCAGGACTGAGCCTTTGCAAAGATGTAATCTACCCTGGTAGTTCCAGGATGCCTCACTCAAACTACTCGAGTTTGAGCATTAATTAGACAAGACAAAAATGAGTCGGGACGTGTGTACGTACAGGTCATTGAGCTCTGAGTATAAGTATAGCAGTAGTATATTCATTATGTAGTAGTAGTATATTCAGTTAGCACAATTATGGATTCTCTTTACCTCACTGATGACCACAGGAGGAAACTTATAGCGTGATTCAGTTTACGTATCATCATCATCATTTATTACATTGTAAAGATTACA
This sequence comes from Ancylostoma ceylanicum, assembly GCA_000688135.1. Lineage (NCBI taxonomy): Eukaryota > Metazoa > Nematoda > Chromadorea > Rhabditida > Ancylostomatidae > Ancylostoma > Ancylostoma ceylanicum. Next base: position 286,648 of record JARK01001482.1, read on the forward strand.
ATGCGATCCTTCAAAAGAAGGTATAGAAAAAAACAGCTGTGACCAGAAGTTACTGGAATACGAATCGGAATACAGTTAAAACGCTTGAGATCTTGCAAAGGAACTCGCTCTAACCGCCGAACCATAACGACTCCCACAGACAGAGTAGGATAGTAACAGTGCCCGAAACCATTCGAATTCGACCACAGCACTGGCCAAATGAAGGGGCTATCGTGGGCTCCACTCTCTGCTGGTTCCTCGTCGTTGCCACCAACAAACAAAGTACCGTTTGCAATGAACGAATATATCAGAGACCTCTAGATTCCAGTATTTCATGTACTCCAGTCGCTTCTCCTACAACTTCATTTCCTGGTACAGAAAATTGGTTCATTTAGCTAAGGTTCTGTCACTATATCTTCAATAGTTCGTCTCAATGAGCTATTTCTAGACAAGCTCCTCATGCTGTGCTGCTGTCTGAAAAAACCTTTTGGCAGATGGTGGAACACTTTTGCCATGCGTGGAAAAAATGAATGAGAAAACGAGTTACCTTTATAAGGTGGCAAATAGATTTCGAAAGTGGATACTCTGCCGTAGCAAGGCTTAAGCACATAGTATTTTGAGAAGCATAAACTTACCTTACCGTTAACTATCTTATGAAGAAAGCATATATCAATAAGTTTCCTTCTAAAATACAGTGAGTCAAGTTTTAACGTATCTAGACGCTTTTCGTAAGAAGGGAGGTTGTTCATCTGTTTATATTGTGGAAAGCATCGATAAAATATCAGTCTTGTGTATGTTCTCTGAATACTCTCGAGAAGGTCAATGTGTTTTTTCTTGCATGGGTTCCACACTGGGGAATTATACTCCAGTATAGGCCGTACATATACCTTAAACATCCTAGTGAGAATGTTGACGTCTTTGCTTTTGAAAATTCTCAATATACGAAACATAGCACATTTAGCTGCAGCAGTTATTTTGTCATAATGTAATCGAAACTGAAGACTTTCGTCGATCTGTACTCCCAAATCCTTGATGTCTTTCACATCTGCTATAGTAATGTTTTCAGAAAGAAAATATTTCCTCCTTGGATTTCTCTTTCCTAGATAAAGCACACACGTCTTTTGCTCAGAAATTTTCAATTGCCACATAGTAATGTACACGACAAGGTTATTAATTGCATCTTGTAGCTTTTTCCCGACCTTATCAACCTCTTCGACCGAGTATTCAGAGTACATCTTAATGTCATCTGCAAACATGGCCAATTTGATATTCTTCGGTATTTCGCAAAATTGCGGCAGGTCGTAAATGTAAATAAGAAAGAGAACTGGGCCAAGAACGCTTCCTTGCGGTACCCCACTTGTCACTCTCCGTAGAGTTGACAAGCAGCCACCGATTTTCACGCAAAAAGATCTATCAGTTAAAAACGAACGGATCCATGCGTGGAGGTTACCACGTATGCCAACATGATCTAATTTCCAAAGTAGTTTTCTGTGCGATACAGTATCGAACGCCTTTGATATGTCGTAGTACACTACATCAACAAGCTTTCTCGAAGATAACCGATTAAACCAGTCATGAGTGCAGTGTACCAGTTGATCACAGGTGGACATTTTGCTACGAAATCCAAACTGCTGGGGTGGTAGTATGCTCTCTTTGCATAGATGTGCGTCGATTTTGGCTTTTATGCACCGTTCCATTATCTTCGCCGCAGTACTTGTTATAGAAATTGGGCGGTAGTCAGACGGCTGTTTGGGTGATGGGAGCTTGTTAACTGGGGTAACTATAGACATTTTCCAAAGAGATGGGACTGTACCAAGTCGAAGAGAAAAATTGAAGATGTGGGCAAGGGGCACTTTAAGAACATCACAACATTTCCGAAAAATACCTTGCGGTAAGCCGTCGATTGTGTTGGAGTATGATAATTTCAATTTTTTGCAAACTTTGAGGACTGTTTCCGGGAGAATGGTGAAAGAACTGAGAGTTCTGACCGATCTATTCAGTAAGGGAGGGAGATAACCGTTGTCGGATGTAAAAACTGAGCTGAAGTAGTCGGCAAACAGTTCGCTCTTTTGAGGATCTGTACTGATGGCATTTCCGTGTTCATCAAAAAGTGAGGGAAATTTTGTTTTCCCTTTTAGGCGATTTTTGATGAACCTGAAAAGTTCTCTGTTGTTTTTGGAGAGTATGGCTTTTCTTTCACGATTTCTTGAGAATTTTTCGATCAGTCTGGATAGTTTCGAAGATATTTTAGTATACTTCTCCATCATATTTTTCTTATGGAGGTGGTGGAAGAGGTAATTTCGGACGTTGAAACACAGTATGCGGTTAAAGTGCGAAACAATAACTAAAATTAACACTTCTACCCACAAAATAACACCGAAATTGTATTTAGGTTTTGGTACGAAGCAGAATTCTACAAATTTAAGTAATCTCAGTAATTCAAACATGTAAGTAAATAAATAAACAAATAAATAAATTTGAACATTTCTTATTGCTAACAAGTCACTTGAAATCAGCTACCTTTACGTGTTTAAACCACTGAAACAACTTCAAGGACTAAATGGTCATCGAACATCCTGCAAAAAAATCAAGGACTCAAAGACTGTGATAGATTGTCGGGGTAACTGCTTGAAAAATGCACCAGAACACCCCTGTTCGTTTCCGTCCACTTACCTTAACCTTAGTCTTTGTTTAACAGAGCAAGGACGAACTTTTTTTTTTCTATGAGAAGTCTCAAGTACAGTAGCGACCGGTTCAGAATGTGGAAAAGTGAATCCATAGCCGATTCAATGAAGAGAATAAATGCATTAGTGGAAAAATGCTCGAAGGTTCTGACTTGTCATTATGTGCAGTATCACTACCTAATGCACCATTTCGGCCTGAGCAAGACTCCATGAAACATAAGAAGGACTGTCATAACATTTATTTATTTATTTATTTATTTATTTATTTATTTATTTATTTATTTATTTATTTATTTATTTATTTATTTATTTATTGAAGTACAAATGTGTACCAAAAAAAAAAAATTAAAGCTTCAAAAGGGAACCAAGACTGGGTGTAGCATCATAACTATCCGGGAGTGGTCAAGGTAATCACACAAAGACTAGTCCTAACTCATGTTGAAGATCAACTTGTCGTTCTTCGCCTGCAGTAGGTGAAAAAGTCCCCTGCCCCGGTCCTGTTCCCGACACGCGAACTCACCTTGCTAAGCCTAGACCAAGCAGGGCTCGTATAACCAATTTAATCCATCAAGAACGAATTTGTCTGGGACCCTGGGCGCACGGATTGGAGGACCTCAAGGAAGGGGTTCACCAAACCTTGGTACTCCTCAAACGACTACAGTGTGACTAGTTGTGGACTAGTCCACATGAGGTCATCTGAAGTGTCTGCTGTCTATAGAATGCTAAAACCCCGTAGTAAACATAAACCTAGTAAACATACCCATTAACTTTTATTCAATCCTTTCGAAGTAAAATATTTTCATGAAATACTATTCTGATAGTTTAGACGACCGTATGTACTTATACTAACTTACTTAGATACTTAGATGGCCCGTCTTCACTTGTCGTGCGGGCCCAGCATCGCTTCCATTCGATTCTTTCTCTCGCCATTGTCATCAGGAGCATCGTGGACGACGCCGTCAAGAATTTCGACTCGTTTCCAGCTGAGCGTTCAGCTGGAAACGAGCTCGCGGTGTCCGACCATGTCTCGGCAGCATAGTAGAGCGCTGGGAGTACTGTCGAATCGAAGAGATGAGCACGGAGTTCGTGGTCTATCAGCTGTTCAGTGGCTCCCCTGAGAGGCCCGAACACAGCCCACGCTGCTCTTCTTCTTCTACCCAGCTCTTCTTTGAGGTAATTCTCCATGTTCAATGAGCGTCCGAGGTACACATAAGACATCGTTTCTGCTATTTGAGTCCCTTCAAGTTCTATTCGTTCTCCATACTCAATATGTACTTATACGAACAGAAATATATGTGGATATGCGGATGAAAACTTTACACCTTAGAACATCCTATCTCAATCCTGGATGCCCCTATAGCGTTAAATACCCGTATCCCCACAAATCGGCAATCCTAGCACTAATTTTGTAGTGAAAACAATACCACGACAAAGCGCTGTGGTTTGTTCCGGACCTGATTGCCCGGCAAACACAACAACGTTTCAGTGCTTCGGATTATTGATTAAACTGAATTGTACAAGGACGAGTACGCAGCCGAACTTTTCCACTTTCTCTTTTCTTCATTGCGAAGGTCAGGATTCCATGAAGTGACCCAGCTACTGCAGTCTTAAATACAATGACAAGGACGTAAAAAGATTTCCTTAGAAGTACGTGTAACTTCTATGTTGAAGTCATCAATATCCACGGTTGAGGAATTATGCTCATGCTGTGTGAAACACATATAAGTACATATAAGTTCAGAGCAAGCACGATCTGTGACAAAAGTAACTTCTCGAGAACTTCAGAAAACCTAGCTCCTCCCGAAAAACGCAACATTTTTCCATGTTCGTGAGGACAGAAGGATAGTGGCTCACGGTTCCTGCTAAGATCGACAATTTTTCCCCAGTATAAACCTCTCTTGGTCTCTCTGAAGCATCACTCTTCTTCTACCTTCTGTGAGAAGGGTCGCATTGTGAATTTTCATAAAATAAATAAATAAATGTTTTCCGAGGGTTAATCTATGTGCGAACTGCACGAAAACATGCACGGAATTTCTCCTCCTATGTATATGCATGTATTCTGAGTAGAAAAGTGAATGAACATTAATTCAAAACCCCCACTTTCAATTCAAATTTATGCGTGCACTCTAACCACAGAAACGCAACTGGTTCACAGTACATCGATCGAACAGCAACGGGAAATTTCGTGGCATTTCCTCTGTGTGATGCATGGCGATGATGATTTCTCGGGACTCAACGAGAGGAGGAATCTGACTCAGACAAACAGAATGCGAACAATGCGACGCTGATCAGCAGCGTCATGCGCTTTGTACGATACAAGCTGCAGTACTTTGATGAGCATCACAGTACTTTACTTCGCACGAATACTTATGTGGAGGAAAAATTTGGAAAAGATCAACAATATCCGAGCATTTGGTCCATATTTGGAAATGTCTATGTGAGCATGTTGTCAGTGTTGAATGAGCAGCCAGCCAGCCAACCCAATCAGGGAGATTTACGAAGATACGGAAATTCCACATCAGGACAGAGCTCCACCTAATTTTACGCAACGGAATAAAACTGCTCCGAAAAAGCAGCACCAGAAAGAATTTTCTGGACGTGGAAGGATAAAAGCGGGAAAACTCTCCGAAATTTCCGTAGTAGTGCGGAGTTTCCTTGACATTGTAACGGGAAACTACTTGTGTTCTAGGAGATCCTAGCGCAGTGTCTATGTTCACGTATGATCCAAAATCGTTTCTAGCAATCTCCTCAGGTTACCGCTAGTACTTTTCTCCCGGCAAAATATCGAAATGTTTACCAAGAAATTTCTGGAATTCTCTGACCTCTTTAGAATCTTGGAAATTACCAATTGCAGCTCGTACTAAAATAATAATTGTACCCAGATAATATGTGAACAAGAGTACGGATAAGCCGAACTCTCATTTGGCAATATGTACCAATCCTGGGGCCTCATGTATCAATGAGATTACCCGAAGTAAAGTTGTTAACACCATATAAACCTACCCATCGTTGATCCGGATGTCAACACGTTCAGCCTAGGTAATCTCATTGATGCATCTAGGCTCAGTAGCGCTTCAGCTTAGGTAGCAAATGAAAAAAAACAGACAAGGCACATGTGTTAGCAAATGAAAAATGATAAAAGAACCTTTTTGGCAGTCTCACTGAGTATACGTATATTCCAAGGGCCGCATGTGTCATTGAAATTACCCAGGTAAACGTGTTTCCACTCCACCCCTTCCCCTGAGTTCGTCAATCTTTAACACGGGTGTCAACACGTTCACCCTGGGTAATCTTAATGATGCATCCAGGACCAGGTCCAAGCTTCTGCCCATTCTTTTACGAGATGAACTTTGTGATGGAGATTTGTTGGAGCTTTTCCAACAGTGCTTTAGTTGAGGGCTTTTTTTCGAGTTGGTTTACCTCTATATGTATGTTGAATTGACTCATAAAACTACTGAAATTGAGCTAACTAAGAGCTGAGTTGTCGTTCTGTGGGCTAAGCATGCATTCACAACGGTACGGTCCTACCCTTACTTAAGATATCGTACTCTTTCCATTCTTCTGGACTTCTCCTATTTTAAACGCATCAGTTTTCCACTATGGTTCAACCATTAGTGGAAATTTTCACCATTTGTTTCGCATTTGTTATTCGTTGTTAATTGTTGACGACTCACTTTCTAGATTTTTGTTTCCCTTCATGGCTCGGATGGAATATGGGGAGCATGGGTAATGTTGCACCATTGAGTAGGAGCTGACTATGGACAATGTCACGTATGGGTAAGGATGTCGAGAGTTGCCAACTAAGGGATGAATTTGGGCACGTCAACACGTTTACCATGGGTAATCTCAATTATGGACTCGTGTCCTGGGCCATGTATAGAGCCTGCTTTTTTTTTAGCAACGCAATAAAATATTATTATTGTTATTACTACTATTATTTTTTCATTATTATTGCTTAGACTTTGACTGCTTCAGCTACCACAGGCCGCATGCATCATCGACATCACCCAGGGTAAACAAGCCAACACCACATAAGTGTACTGATCTTTAGCGCGGTCGTCAACGAGTTAACCCTGGGTTAACTCAGAGATGCATCCAGGCCCACATGGTATGCCCACGCTTGGTAACATTTCAAAGAAGATAGCCTATAGAAGAGGAAACTGGTAGGACTGAGAAAGTGGTGAAATTAAATTTCGAGCTTAACATCGTTTCTGAAAGAAAACTAAGGTTAATAATCATCAGTTGGAATGTGGTTAGGGATTCAACTATAACCTTGGACGTTGGAGCTTTTTTTGGTAGGTAATGCAATCCTAGCAGTATTTGTCGATATTTGTAAGTTGTATTCTAATACTAATCACATTCGATTGCTTTAACATCTGAAGGTCCAAATCCAAGAAAAAAGTCCTGGAGAACCGAAATTGACTCGGAATGGAGATGTTCTTACTCGACTACATCGATCCACCAACATTCAGGAAGAGAGAAATCGAGATTCTTCTAATATTGGCTCTGGTTTTCTGTATCTTGAAACCTTACAAATTATGCGCTTCTGAACAGGAAAACCTATATGTATGCGAGGTTTGGATTATCCCTACAATTTAACCAATTTGTTGCCGGTGCCAGAGCGAATCATATACATACTTGTCCACGATATCCGTTTAAATCCTGGCTCGATATTCATCGTCGGTACAGGCCAGGTATGTAGTGTGCACACGCGACGGCACTACATAAAAACGGCCGGGATGTGCTGCGTCCCTGACATTTCGGTGTTCGCAGCCGTGTTCCTCACGCTTCCTCCGAATGAAAAAGTTCATACTAAGTGTAAGTGCTACGCGAAAATTAATGTGCGCTACAGCTGACTGCAAACCGACCGCTCACTAATAGGCTCCTCGCAGATTTTCAAAGGAGTCGCGTTGAAGGATTCCAGGACTGATCCCGAGAAACGAAGGCGACCCCTAACCGGAGCAGGCCCTGTGGCTCAAACATGCAGCCATGGAGTTGTCACGGATGGGACCCTCCCCGTGCAGCCTTGAACCCGTCTTCCCTGGAATTTCCACCGACGCAAAAGTTGTTGAATTAGCGTGTGTGTTGGTGGGTGCCCACGCTTGGTCGTTCCCGAGAACCGCCACACCGGAATGACCTTGTCTTTGACTCGGGCCCCGTCGTAAAACACGAGATGCAACAAGTCTCGTGCGAAGCCCTCAATACACTGCACTTTTCGAGGTAGCGCAATCATAACCTCAAAAGCGTTTTTTGTCGTTGGATTGTGTGAATTGTGTTTCAACATAATTTCGACATGTTTTCGGGATTTGTCGAATTTCATGAGCGTTACAATCAATAACAAGTTCAGCTCGTTTTGTTATTATCTCGCACGTGGCAGGCAGGCAAGTCGACCGACCGTTCGTGGGCGTAGCTGGTACTGGTATGAACACGTTGCGTGCGAAAATCGACTGTGGAATCCGATGCCGGAAATTTAGTTACTTGAACGGCGACGCTATTGATATTCGAATTCAGTACGGAATGAACAGATTACCCATACTTATGTCCAAATAAATACCGAACAGCTTATTTAATTCGATCATTGATAGAGGACTTGATCCGAAAAATCCAAGAATTGAAATATCAGGAGGCCCTGAATCCCAACTTATGACTTCTCAAGGGATGTACATAGTATGTACATAGTAAACAATACGAGAAACAATTCAAACTTCCAGATATTTTAAAATGAGAAAGCCTCGTGTCTTTCCCCGTTTTTCGTTCAATGCATCAGTCTCTAATGCAAGAACAATTTAATCTTCGATTTTTTTGGAAAATTCGACATTCGAAGGCCAAAATATTTGATTTCGAATTAATGCAAAATTCGAGTGCTCCAACATTATAGACCAATATAGTGAAGTTTGAAAGGCAAGAAGAGCCTTAGAGTTCTCTCATTCTTGAACGATGTTTTAACTGTTCCCTGGATTGTTAATAAACGTGACGAAATTATTCGGTTTTTATTCTGTCTCAAGTACAATACATACATAATAATTCCTCTTCTTCGGCAATTCAAAATTCCTCTCTATTTAAAACGGTGTTTTCAATTTCGAATTTATGTAAGTAAGGCATCATTCGGTCCTGAGAGTACTGGTGACGCTTCAGCATGGACCTAACGGAATATTGCACTAGAGGTCGCCACAGATAACACCAAGTTGGATCTTTATATGTCATCAGATAGCAAAAAACCGCAGGAACTTTAGGAAACCGATGCATTGAAACGCTAGAATATTCCAAGGTCCATGTTTCAACATCGTCCTCTACCAAAACTGACTACCATGACTTATCTTTTATGCTCTAAAAGGGCCCAAGTTACCCTGAGGCTACGCAATTTTTAAAAGCAATTTTTCGGATTTGCTCTATACCAAAAATCAGTGAAAACGACTTCGGATAGCCTACACGCTAAGACTTTACTAGTACTTCAGCTAATCCCATATGCTTCACTATCGTCCACCCATTTTCTCAGCTTTGCCTTTACAACGTTCAATAGCCTAATCACTGTGTTTTTCTTGCAAAACATCTTTTGCTAATTATGTTTCAGCAATGACGTCATGAAATACCAGTATTGTAACTTTCACTACAGGTTACACCTCCCTGTTGAAATCTTGAGAGAAAGGCATGTCGACTTTCAAGTCTCCTTACTAGGATATAGAGCAAAATCCTGGGAACAGAAAGTTAACTGAAATAGTCAGAAGCCATGGCGAAGCTGGTTTTCATGAATAACCAACTCGATGAGTAGAAGACAATTGCTCAAATTAATCCTTCAGCCGTTTACCCAGCCAATTAGCAACAGATTCGTCTATGGCGTCATTATTCTTAAGGAACACTCGAATTTCGTGGATAACACTCTTTCGCTCCTGTTTTAACAATCTTATCAAAGTTCCAGTAAAACGCAGTGTTGCTGTAGTTCAAGAGTTGAAACATCAATAACATCAACTTCGTTCACCTTTACTCGAAAAAGATGTGCATTGTGTAATGTGCAGCACTGCCTTCGTTGTCCACCACTAGCAATTCCCGAATCGATCGAATTCAAATAAAAACAGGTAGTGTGCAGCAGGTGGATGTGTTTCACTAGGTGTTTGATACGTACATCTCCATCGATCGTTCAGGATTTCAAACGACCAGGATTCTCCACTCCAATTGCACGCCAACTTCCGAGCTACGAGAGGTCATTGCCCAGCGCGGCAGCCGCACAGCACGACCAGGTCGTGTCCCTCGGCGTAGCCTTTGCTAGTGTGCGTCAGAGCTACTCGGGGACGAGAGCAGGTCGTGTCGCGCGGAATGTGGCGAGCAGCGCGGTCGAATCGCGCAGTTCGGATTTCGGTAGCGCACGACTCGCGGCGAGCACGTCGCGCCCGCTGTTTACCCCAAGAAACGCGCTGGCCAGCCCGTCGCTATACATCATTCGCGGAAAAACCGTTGTGTCGGATGGTGCAGCTCGGAGTGGGGCTGATCGAGCGCACGAATCGATCGGTTGACAAACGGCAAGCAGGCAGCATCGGCTCCGATGCGACGAACCACGTAGCGATTATCAGAGCGAATTCCTCGTCTGCACGCCCGACTACACGTCCTAGCGTTCGTTGCTTCTCAGCACACAAAGCGCCGCTTTTTGCCTCACTCTCTGCCGATCCTGGCGTTCGCATCGCAACGAGTACGTCGAATCGCAGCCTACGACGACCAGACGTGCCTTGCCGTCGCTTCGCCACCGTATCAATCGATTCCATTGATTTTTACATCGGCGTCTGCCTTTATCTGCTATCTTCTGCGATCGTATCGGAAGTGCTCGGATCAAATTGCGCAAGTCGTCAGGTCGAAGGTCACTGAAGCCTTCAACCATCTTATCTCTCCGCAAACACCACTCGATGCTGGCCGAGCGCTTACGCAAGTCGTACGTGCATCGCAACTGCGCCGAATCGCACTGAACCGTATCGCAGTGTCGGCAGTACGGCGTGCGGTACGCGGGCGCTGTACGTGCAGCGTACGTGCTGCGTCGCTCGCCGGCCGCGCTGCACGGACCGCGTGTGTTTGAGTTGCAGAATTGATTGTTGCGATGGTGTGATCAGAGGGAGAGATAGTCTGATTTGTCATCGCCGCCGCCGCCGCCCGACTCCGCCTCCATTTGACCCGACCGCTGTGCAATATCATATATTATGGCGAGATTGCGCTCGGCGGTGAGGTGGCCGGCGTTGGCAACTGCCTGTTCCTACCATTGATTCTTCGTTGCACAGGTATGCTCCTCCTCACTGCTGACCCAGTTCACAAGTCTGCCAGACCGTCTGGACACCGCTCTCGCATTCGCTCGTTATCAGTCCGCTCCGTATAGTTCGTCGGTTGAGATCATGGATATGACCATGCGCAGGCTATGCTCATTTCCTTGCTCTCGGCTGAAGGCCTATGCCGCCGCTTTCTCGCTGCTCATCCACTCACTGCTTCCTCTTCCTGCTCGTTCCGTTCCAGAAACACCGTCGGCATACCGTGCATGATGTGAATGACTAATAACTGCCTATGCGTCTGCTCAAATAGTCCCGGCAATCGGCCCCCGTCGTGATTACTTTGCAGACGGGGGCGACGCTGCGTGCCTCGCTCGTCAGTCTGCGTTCGTTCAGCGTCTCGTCCTGTCGTCGATGCCAGCTCAAATTGGCGCTACCAGCGACAACCAGCCAGATTATGACACGCTGCTTATCACAGCCGACGACCGTCCGCGCCGCTGTACACGCGTACCCCTGGCAGCTCATTGTAGAGATCATGGATATGACCATACGAAGGCTATGTTCATCTCTGTGCTCTCAACCAGTGGGCTACCGTTCGTTGCACCCCGTTCTCTGGCGGCGCTTTTCAGCTTTCAACAGATTTTCCAGCTTACTGAGGTAAGTACTATGGATTGACACTTTTTACCTCACTATTATTTTCAGGAGAGGCCGAGTTTCACAGGTTCCTGATTATTTTCATCCAGGTACAAAGAACAGAGGGAGGAGCGATTTTGAAGTGATTTTTGAGTAATGGAAGATTTCACTGTTTTCTTTTTAATTTTCACATTTTTTTCCAGGCTGGTTCCTTCAGGTTTCGCTCGACCTAGGATGTGTTTCTGATTCCTTGAATATTTTATTTGAGAAATCCCTGAATTTCTACCAAAATTATGTGCCGCATTGCCTTGAAGATATTCACGTTAGAGAATGGGGTCATTCTCTTGTTTTACTTTCGCTTTTTCTGAATTTTTTTGTTTTTATCGATAGAGTTGTCTGAGTGGATAGGAATAGGCAGTTGCCAAAGTTTCGCATGGTGATTAATGCATGGTTTCGTTTTCCTGGAAAATTATGGAAATTAACTGAGTATACGGATTTTGCTTGATGGGTCATAGAAAACGATGAGTGGGTTGCAATTTTAACCGTTTATGAACAGTAACAATGTTACCGTTTGAAAAGCAGCTAGAGGTCAACCGGTTTTATGGAACAGAATCCAGAGAGTTTTTTTGCACAAAAAAAAAACGCTGAAATCACGTTTGATGTAGAGCTTCACTGCCTTGAAAGGTGTTTTCTGTGCGCTTCCACTTTCTCTTCAGTAGCTGCTCTGAGCTGTTGAAACATGCTAACATCAGTGGCTAAATAGGTGTAGCATCCTCGTTATCCGGAAACGAACAGCCATCTCTAGGAATTTTTCAGGATTTAGGTGGTGTGAGGACAAGCCACTGCTCTTACTTTTGAACGAGTGTTTCGGTCCTCTTTGATAGTGTGCTCAGACACGTTTACATTGTTTTCTGTGGATAATTGAGGCAAATCCTTGGCTGTCCAGGATTATCCAGCGGAAGTAAATGCGTGAGTGTCGCTGGCAACAATCTATTACAGCCAGATGAGGTTAGCGGTGTCGATGGCCACCCTATCATCAGTGTGACAGTGGTCGCACACCTTGCAACCAACGTATCTCTCGCCGGCGACACGATGCCGTCGTGCAAGAAAGGAGTGGCCGGGCGGATCCAGTTATCACACACAACTTCTACCCTGTCAGATGGAGAGTTTTGGCAGTGCGATTTGACACGAAACAAATTGATTCACCTTCAGCGCCCCGTCCGAGCAGCCGTATCGCGGAGGGCGTTCCGCTTTAACATCGCCGTCACACCTCTACACTTCTATCGCTCACAGAACATTATCGGGGGAGCGGGCGGGAGG
>JARK01001482.1:308373-364242 GCA_000688135.1 Ancylostoma ceylanicum
CCTCACCCCCTCATCTCCCCCTTCTGCCCACGATTCTTCATTTGCCACTGGTTTCAGTCTTTTCTTGCAGTAATCATCTAAGAACGTGGAAATACCGAAAAGTAAAAATTAGAACGCAGCTGCTCCTGTAAAGGCTGTGCGTTATACTGCCACTACAAGAACTATCATTCGCGGGCACAGTTGTGAACTCGCTTTCTATGACAAATGCGCATGTATACACTGTTGTCCTGACATTGGAGCCCGATAGGGACTCAGATAATCGCCGAGCCCCATGGTGGGCGAAGCCTGTTCCGCCCCTGCCACACCCCCATAAGGAGAAGTGGAACAGTGCTGCGGGGAGCAGCACAAAATGAAACTAGTTTGACGGGCCCTTTCTTAGGGGATTTGGAAGGTTTGATTTCATTAGAGTATCGACCGTGCTGAAACGCGTGAGCGGCTGCGAAGCGTGCATCTCGAGAGAATTTTTGGAAATGCGTCGTTGTCGTCGTTTTCGTTGTTTTGTTGATGTTTTCATCATACATATTTTGTGCATTTTGCGTTTCGTTTCGTTCGCGCTGTCACTCACGTGAAGATGAAGGTGAGATAGAAATGTGAGTGTACGCGCACTAAACATTTTAAGTTTTCATTTTTATAGAAAGTGTGAAGGCGGAAGTGTGTTTGCGCACATTTTCCTAGTAGAGACTATCCGTAATGTTCAATTTAGCTCATATGCTATGCAGGTTTACTGTAAAGATCTGCGCAGATGTCACCTCTTTTTGTGTCTCCGCAGTGATGTTTCGTGTCTCTACAGTGATTGCTCTCATTCCTCTCTTCTTATATCTATATTAAAGTCGACTTCTCTTTGCGTACTTCCTCAGTGCAAACAATGTCGATCATCATTGTCGGGATGGCAGACATGGTAGGTACTTTCGCGGCCATTCTAATCCAAACTTGGTTCCTTTGAAGTCATATCACTGTGTCTGCAAAAGAATTAAGATTGGGTTAGAATGACAGCGAGAATAGATATTGTTCCTGCTACATTTACTATAATCTGCGGTGACATACTCGCGTTTCCGAGTTTATATTGATGGGCGTCAAACACGCCTTCAAAAGCAGTCTCGAGAGTGAATGTGCCCCACCACATGACGAAATTGGTCCGGTTGGAGCCGCCCAAGGGAGTGTTTTTGGTGAAAATTGTAAAAAACGAATGGATTTTTCCACAGCGGCTCCCATTACTGGTAAGAATGCGCTGCCTCCGAGTCCGCATCTTGTTACAACTGATGAAGCGAATTTTATATCGGGTTGACCTGAAAGCGCTTTTGCGAACATGGGTGGGTCCCGGGCGCACCCACGGCGAAAAGTGATTTTGCAACGATTTGCACGGACTACGCAAGGCATTACTTCGTGCGGGTGGGTTGGGGAAAGTAATAGAAATTTCCTAGACCTAGATGGGCGCTCTATGTTAGTCCATCTGTTGCAGGCGTGCAACCCCCCAGAAGCCATTCAGCAATTCAGTGTGAGGGTGAGCTCAAGAGGGGGCAAAAAAAAGAGTTGAAAGATTTACCTGAATCGATTGTGGCGATTCTCGTCGGTGAGTGTGCTCTAAAAAGTAGCCAGGTTTACTTCTACTTCCCATGGGCAAATCTGGTTTTCCAATTCCAGAGCCATGGGGTTGGGGCAACCCGAACTTGACTGTACCTCCGACGAGTTAAAGGAGAGGCCCAAAGAGTAAGATAACTAATTAATGATAGTGTCTTCTTGTTTCCAATACATATTACAATGAGAAATAATTTAGTTTCTGGCACAACATGGGACGTACAAACGTCAAGCGTGCTGCAGAGCTGGATGATCGGCAGAACTGCCGACAAAGTTGGAGACCCACCTGTAGGGTCACCATTTCAAAAGCGCATTAGTAAGTATTTCACTCACTAGATGTGTGTCGCGATCGTTAGTAAAACTACTACTTCCAATGCTGACATACGGCAATACGTCATCCAGTCGCATCGGCAGCAGCCCAACCGGTGAATGCACTTTTTAAAGAAACAACGTTAACTGAGCTTTTCTTATTGCAGAAGCGGGCCTCCAAATGAGGAGGAGACCAAATACTTATCAGCCGATTTGACATTGAAACCCATTCCAAGGCAACCACGACCGGCTCTTTGAGCCTCGATTTCATTTTTATTTTTTATCTTCGATTTCATGAGAAGATTTTGCATTCACTCTCAAAACACCACAAAAACCCTCACGTGATGTTTTTGTTTTGGCGGGAATTTTTCTGGACTTATCGCTTATGCAAAAAAACACCCACACCAAACCAAGAAATGATCGATTTCTTCATCAGTCGAACTAGCAATCCAATCGCACCTGTTTTGCCGCTTTGTTGTTGCTGTTGCTTCACCTGTTTCGATTCTCTTTGATTTTAGATTCTTTTTGCGGTTACTTTTTCGGTCGCTTACATAGCGCTGTTGATTATCAAACTGTGTAATGAAGGACCTACCACATACCTCATGCTTCTCACGTTCTCTCAGTCGGATTCCGGTACCGCCACTTTTTGTGAAATCTAACCATTTTTCATTACGGGGCAGATTTTTTTCGTTACTGAACGACTAGATCAAGGCAGTGTGTCACCTCGTTTCGCGTGTTGCAGATATCAACAGATTCTTGACCTCCTCGCCACGCTAGTTCTAAAAATGTACCTTTTTCGGCGTTTATTTTCCGTCTTCTCGTTCTTCCGCATTTGCTAGAACGAACAAGCATTGCACGTTCTTCAACAGTGTTTAAAGGGCTGCAGTATATGCACGATTATAGGTCCTGCGACGAACGCTGCAAACGAGATGAAATGCGAATTTTTAGTGACAATGGAAGAAGAGGAATGCATGTGGAGCCCTCAACATGAAGATTATCACCAACTTGACAGAGAACCCAAGCGTGGATAAATTGCACGAACACTTGGAGTAAAAGGGTTTCCAGACGGATTGTGAGTGCTAAGTATGGTTTTTACAGATGTGCCAATGAATACGGTAAGTACTTGCATTATTTAGAGTCAGACTTTCTAATCTGAACCTGGCGTGCGCCGCGGATGACTGTCTAAGTGATGGTGAAATGAAGAAGACTGGAGTTGTTTCGTAATATTTGCAGATATCTTGTCAATATTACAACAAAGTAAACTATTCAGATGATAGCCGTCACTCCGAATCATGTCGCACTGCATTAACTCAAGGCCGGCAGGGGCGATACGTAGGAACTTGGGCTCATGCGCAAGAACCCAACGGAAAGGAGCGGTGAGTGGGCAACGACGAGGACGATGTCATCATCTGCTTTTCGGTCTTAGGAATTGAAATTTTCAAGTATTCAATTCGTTGTTGATATTGCTTACTTTTTCTGGATTGCTTAGCAATGTTTTTGCCTTTGTTCATCGCTCATCTGTTTCCCTCAATCAACTGATATTGTGTGTTGGTTTTGTGAAATGCTAGTTTTATTGTTTCTGTTATGAGATTATTATTATATATACGATGCTAATAAAACAATGCTTGGTAATATGTTAGCAACACAGATACTAATAAGAACAGGTCTTCAGTAAGATTGTTAGAAGTTGAACTATGTACAATAGTTTTAGGGCTTTAGTTTAATTATACAACATATCATAGCGTTCAGTTATTCTATATCTTGCAACCTTATCCGAAGCGGAGACGACGCTCACAAGTTCGTTCTCCAGGGATGTTGTGACACCATCGTAACAAGGGTACCTTTCCACATCCTGTAGTGCGTCTTTCCTTCACGAAACCAATTTGTGAAGTGTCTGCAACTGACAGGGTTGATCATGCATCTCATCTTTTGTTTGTTTTTGAGGAGCTGGCATTGATTTATTACCATAAATGATACTACGAGTCGAGCATCTTTGTCGGATTCAACTCATTCGAGTGTTGTAGAAAATCGAAACATCTTACAAACATGGCAAACGTGGATTCTATTATTCGTCAAGCGCTGCAGTTTAATTCTGCATGAATTACCCTAACATTGAGGATTATACATGAGACAACTCCGAGCCAAGATCACATGTGGGCGCAAGTCGATCCTCATTATCCTCCATCCATCTCTGGAAGTGATTTTGATTTTAATTTCAATCTTCCTGTAGGTAAGCCACGCTAACCTTCACATCCGAGTTTCAAAAGACTCCGTCCTCTCCATCCTTCCAGCAGCTCCTACTTACCATAAATGATATTACAAGTCGAGCAGCTTTGTCGGATTCAACTTACTCGCCTTTTGTAGAAAACCGAAACACCTTATTAATATGGCAATCGTCAGAGGTATGAGGTGGCAGTCGCAACACGCGAGATGAAAGGAAACTTTTGTAATTGAAGTACACACTTCCGCTTGCTTCTATATATTCTAGATCATATTCTATGTATTCTACTATATTTTCTTTAATTTTCTTCGTCCTCTATCGGAACATGAATAGTAAAGACTTTATCTTTACAGCGACGTGCTTGCCTCAATAAATCCATTAGCACTTGGGTAGTTGTACCGTACCTGGGTCTTCCTCGCTATATCCTCAAAGTCCTCCCTTGCGAGACGTGGAAAACCTCGCTCGAATAAGACTGAAAAACGTTGCTTGTACAGACGCTGTGGACGTATTATAAGGTACATACATAGTCATTCTTTTGGGGAAAAGGGTATGCTAAAATCACAGTAGGCACTATCCAATCGAAAGAACAAATACAACAACCACGACATTACCAATGACAACATAAGCAACAACAAAAACAACAGCAAAGAAAAGAAAACTAGGAATGAAAAAATTCACAAAACGCTCACGCGCCTGATTGCGCGTCCCAATGTTAAAACCGCGCGCCGGCAATGGCACGAAAATTGTGCCGATTTTTGAATTAGCGAACCGATTCTCAATATTATAGATATAATAGTTAGGAGGATGGTTACAGTGGTTAGGAGGATGAGTAATTAAGGCGGCTAGGCACTCATACAGCTCTTGGAATCCAGCTAGATACAGTCCTTTCGAAACGACGGGTCCGATGAAGCCGGCGCGGAATCTTGAGGCAACGCGACTACGGTGCAGGTCGACTTGAGTGTTTGGAATTAAGCTAATGAAGAAACTCAATGAATAGAAAGGTCAATAACGTGGTGGAAAGGAATGTAAATATGAGGTGTTAACAGAAGTCCTTGCGCTTTCTTCAGTTGCAATTTTCTCCGCGCTATTGCCAATTATTCCTAAATATACCTGCTGAAAGCTCCTTTCTTCCTCTACAATATTATCACCATGCGTTTTCACAGAACTATTGAATTACGTGATCTTTAGGCTAAAGAAAAATAACACCAATTCGAGGAAGAACACAATTTCTTTCTTGTATTCAAGAGGGACCAGAAAGCACTCGATACTGTTTAAACGTGGAAGCGCAGCAAAATACGAACGCGGAATAACATTACCAGTGGAAGTGTTGTAGGACCAGTTTGGCGATGCTGGCAAGGGAGAGGTGCTACGTCATCATGGGGTAAGATGGCTAGGCCGTGCGAATGGAGAATTACCCCAGTCATTAGATAGCTTTGAGAGGTATGACGTCCATCTAGACCATACGATCCGCATGGAGCCCTTCTCTCAGGTCCTCTCGACGAAAACCTGTTTGGTCGAAATGATTGGTGTCATTAAGACCAAATATGTCTTCTTTGAGCTTCGAAAAGCGCTGATGAACCATTTCAAGCAAAATGTCTCTTTCGTACTTAGCACAGGTCGTTTGGCCAGTTCTAATGGCCTTCCGAGATTCAGCTGAATGTCAGAATAAGCAGCTGCCGGTTGCGCTCATTGCTCCACTTCGCAGGCTCAAAACTCAAGCAAACTGTCAGTTTATCAAAAGATGCTTGCAAAATTCTTGTAGAGGAAGATTAGCGCTCTCGAAATGTATATGACTTGTACCTGAAAGATAACAAGGAGGTGAAGAAAAATCCATCCGAAAAAAAGCGCAAGAACTTATGTTAACACCTGATATTTGAAAAATGGCACCAAATGCAACGACAAATGCTTATCAAATCAGTGTGTGCTGCCAAGTCCACCGTGCCGCTTCTTGATCTACCGACCGCCTCATCGTCCCCATCATTTCGGAAGGACTGTACACTAGGGTGTATCCAAATAGAGGGTATTTATGGTTGTCAAATTTGACGCGTCGGCCTTTAATTTCTCGAAGTTTTCGCGTTGTCTCGATGCGGCGGAAATGGAAACGCGTTTTGTTCGCGCGGCTGTCGCGACGACAAAACCGGGAACATTCGCGCTCCACTAGGATTTCTCTTCTCCTCCCTCTTTTGCACTGTATATCGTCGCGTCAAATTTGACGCGCATCAAACATAAATACCCTCATAGGTTCGCAATTCGCAATCTTCTTCCTCTTCAGGGAATATGTTGGAATAGGGATTACATCACGCCTTGTCTGTTGTCTCTTCCATTCTGTCAAAAACACAAGTCCATGTTAACCATTCTGACCTTTCGGGTTAGGGCGGGACCATCAAGCATGGAATCTTCTAGGAAATTCAGCTTTCAGGTGTTATTTTGAGATATACCAAACGATTGTAACATGGTTCCTGTGTTCGAAGTATCTGAAAACGCATTTCCAAAGTACTCGTCTTGCGCAGGTTTCGAAGCCCTAACCAAAGTCACCATAGTCAAGCCTCCCAACTATTTTGCTATAGACACGCCGTGTAATTTTTGTTAAGCGATCGGATTATTCATCTATTAGTTAGTTACAAGCAGCCAAAGTGAATGAGGCTGCATTCTGTGCAGAACGTATTTGAACAGGTAATGTCCCATGTTACTTTCGCTGAACCTTGGCATGGCGTCTGTAGTATCGTGGATGTTTTATCAGACCCTTGAAAAACGATTTGTGTAAAAATTTATCGGGTTAGCGTTTCGGTCTCTTCGCCTTCTTAAAGGCAGCACCCGCGGAAAATTTCATGTTTGAGATTTTGCTGAATTTTGAGGTTATCAGAGACGGTGAACTCATAGGCAATGATCAAACAGCGCGGAACACGCCGGAAGACGGGAAACGAAGACGCTGTTTTGCATGAGTTCACAGCGCGGACGAGTTTTCCGCTGAGGGTATAAGCGCGTAACGCCACGAAATCATGTGGATAGTGTGTATTTCATACACTACTCTACATACACTGCTCTACGCCATGCGCCGCAATAGCTCTAGGTGGCGCTTCGAGCCGGGGAAAACTCGTACAGGCGTGAACACGGCCAGGCGGGTTCACGACGTCAGTTCGATTTTCTCTGCAGGTAAGCCATTATTGTTTGTGTTCATTTCACATTTATTATGTGCTGAGTCTGTACTTCATCACCCGCACATCAGCTCAGAGTCGAGAATTTCCGCGGGTGCTGCCTTTAAGAGCCTGGAAAAGTCGGGAATATATGAGACCCACTCACGCAAGCGCCTTTTCTATCCATAAAATGAAAGACCAAAGGTGCCACCACATGAGAAAGAAAGGCGGGCCCTGTAATTGCTCGGGTCAAAACCCGCACAGATCGAGGTAGTGCATGAGTTCGTTCGCTATGATGATGCACTCATCTTTTCTATTTATTTTTTGGACATTTTGCTGCGATCCAAAGTGTTGCCAGCGTTTCGTTTTTCAAAATTCTTTCTCCGGTGCAAGTATACTCATCCTAATCTCGAAGTTCATGTTTTCATTGTGAAGTATACGATGCGCACCAAAGGGGTCGAAGCCTTGGGTATGACTAAACCATCTAGATGTTCCTTTAGTCGAGTGTAAAGTGGTCGCCCAGTACCGCCCACGTATTCATCGCTGCAAAGCATACAGAGTAGATATATGACTTCCGAGATAATGCAATCTTCCGGCTTGCCTGCTGGACAAACTACACGGTCTGGGGTTGTGCACAGGAAGCACAAGTGGACTCAAGCACCTACGGTGTTCACATTCTTGGAAGGAATTTACTGTACATTGTTGGAATCAGAGAAGCGTATAGATCAAGGATCTGTCGAGGAGGATAGGGCTTCCTCGTGATCTAAATTCAGATCGATATTAGATCGTGTGGTTGCATCACAACGTAATAATCACACAGGGGCAGATCTCATGAATGAACCCAATAGATCATGTAATTACATGTCACTTGATATTTCATGTATAGATTATTGATGATCTTCGCTAACTTTATTATTGCAAAGTCACTTTACATTCAAGAATTAATGAAACAGCTCAGCAGCTAACCACAACACATTTGTAACACATCTCGTATAAAATCACCTACAAATCGTGGCCACACTTGTATTCTGTGATTTAGCAATTATATGTGAGAAAGGAGACGATTAACAATTTACAGCAAACAATGAAGTATGGGAGACGTATTAATTGCGAACATTTCTGTGCTTATCTATGAATTCTAAATCTTCCATAATCTGATTTTCGTGGAGCTGGTAAATAACGATAGGAATATTGAACGACGAATTCATATCTTTGCTGGTTGCAAGTTTGATGGAAGATGATGGCGCGTCCAGCATGTGTCCTGAAACAATTGATTATGTCGAACGAAGTCAACTGTCAACCAACGCATCTCGTCTGACCAAAAGTTTTAATGAAGAAGTGCGGTATTGTCAGCAAAATAGGGAACCTCAGAAAATTCGGATCAGTCCAGTTGTTGTCACACTTATTAGGTTTGTGCGGAAGTCTCGTTTGTTTTTTTTCTAAGGCTCAATTTATTATCACAACTTCACCTATAACCTCAAAGGGAGGTATAGTTGTTGTGACCAGTAGAGACCACCACAGTCTATAAATCCGTAGGTAGAGGTTCGCACCTAGGTATGCGTGTGCTCCGCAGCTGTATTGTGAAGGATAACTCGTCCACTTCTCTACTGTTCCAGTTCCGGTAGGCCCTTGTGATCAATACAAAGGCTCACAACGAAAGTAGAAAGTGGGAAAATGTTGTAAAATCACAAATCGTACAGAAGAGCACCCATTTAAAGGCAGAGGCCTACCTCATTTTCGTGGTTGAGGTAATATCAGATTCTGCATCTTCTCGGCATGCTGATTCCAGCGGTATACACAAATTGTATCTAAATGGTCTCTAAACCCGTTTTCCAGGACAGAGCCTGTAACAGCTTGCTGACCCGAATTGACGTGTGAAGCCGTTGATCTTATCGATAGGACCCGCCAAGGCTCGTTTCCCAACGTTGCAGCCGTGGCGGGTAGCCGGCACAGCTTGGAGCGATAAGCCTTCGGGCTCCAAATTTTAGCCACTTTGACCCCTTCGAGAACGGGATTTTCGTCGCTTTTGTGCCTGTTGATGTACGTTACTGGGATTAACACGACGAGAAGACCCAGGATATGTTGCTATCTCCAACATGCGAAACGAGGTGGCCCCCTGCCTCTAAGTTGAAAACGGCTGGCAAGTTCAACCGCCACGATCCAGCCACTACGCGCACTCGTCGCTGAGATCGCGATTCTACCGATGGAAGTTACAGACTATACAGTCCTTCCGAAACGACGGGTCCGGTGAGGCCGGCGAGAAATCTTGAGGCAACGCGGCTACGGCGTGGGTCGACTTGGCAATTTGGAATAAAACTAATAAAGAAACTCAAAGAATAGAAAAGTTATGGAAGTAAAGGTAGTAAAATGAGTAGAAAGGATTGCAAATATTCGAAGAATGGCCCCAAATGCAACGACAAATTCTTATCAAATTAGTGTGTGCTGGCAAGTCCACCGTGCCGCTTCTTGATATACCGACCGCCTCATTGGCCCCATCGTTTCGGAAGGACTGTACTCATTTCATCAGCAGGTCGCTGGTGTCCTGTGCAGATAGCTCGATGAAATGCGAAGCGAAAAAAAGTACCTGAAATGTAATTTCACAGGTGCATTAGGTAATATACCGATAGGTAATACAGTTAAAACAGTTGAACAGTAACCAACAATGGCAAGAGTGATTTTCAAAGGAAAATGTGACCAGGATCCGCTACGTAATCAACACACCACGAGCACTACACCCACGTGTCTCTTCACGGGATCAATCACTTTAGGAAAGTTCACATGTGCGCTGCGATTGCGCCATACCGAAGTATAAACACAGCCTTATACTTCGTGTAAATCAAAGGTACACCTAGGACGGTAGATGCGAGATCGGAAATATGGTGCCCTCTAGTCTAACAGCTTCGAATCAGTATCGGTGCGGAATGCACTTTCAATTCAACACAACATATTAGCATTGCCATTTTGCTGACAACAACCACTCGTATGTGCAAAGAAGCAAACGTACTGTGGAAATGTTCGAACTCGTTCATTTTCTCCAAATTCTTGTACTCTCGTTTTATTCTTTCTCGGATGAAGTCACGAAGAAAACCATGAAAATCAAATAAGAGATGTGGATTTTAGCTGGGTTAGCACTCACAGCGAGATCCGCTCTAGTGCACTGCTAAAATGTTAGTTTTAGTGTAACCTGCGCGTTGCTGATGTTATCCGCTTGGTTGTTTTGTGCGATGTGTTTCTGCCCAGCGGTCCTTCTTTCGAGTGAGTCCAGTGATAGAGTACGCTTTGCCTTTGCAATCTAAAAACAACATTGGAAGTGTTTTTCTTTCTTTTGAAACTCAATATGGTGTGTCTTTACTTTCACTGAGAGTCTACATTCTCTGAGGTGTCTCACTTTAAAATTGGAATGATTCCTAAAAAGTTGAATGGTTCGGGAATTTGTGCTTCGGCGTTAGGGTTGCTGGACATAATACCAATGAGAGTTCCCGAAAGCGTTAAGGTAAAAGCTGAGGTGCCGCTTCATTTGATTATGGATTCTCGAATGAGCCTACCAAACACGGAGATGCACGTGAACAATGTATAATATGTGAGAACTGCAAAAAATGCTTTTTTGTCCATGACTTCTTTCACAAGATCAGGCGTGGCAATGAGCAACTCTCACTCCTATAAGCATTTCTTGCACAGGTCGGAATCTCGTCAGAAGCAAGTTACGAAAATAGGGTGCCACTTTACGAAAATAAAGTGCGAAAAGTGGAATCGATGGATTACTCATTGCAGAGCCCATCAGTCCATGCAAAAGTAGGTGAGTTGAACGCAGCACCCACGGAAATTTTTGTGTTGGAGATTTCGCTGAATTTCGAGGTCTCAGGGACGACGAACTCATAGGCTGTGATGAAACAGCGTGAAACATGCCAGAAGACGAGAAATGAAGGCGCTGTTTCCCATGCGTCCACAGCGCGGACGAGTTCTCCGCTGAGGGCATACGCGCGTATCGTCACGAACTCTTGTGGATGTTGTGCATTCCATACCCTACACGATACAATATTCCTTTTACAACATGATACATTAAGCTAGGTTTTAACATGATACATTAGCTAGCCGACTCGTAGCATGCCAAATCAATAGCGTTAACTGGCGTGGCGGACAGCAAAATGGCCACGCTCGGCTCTGTGTCAACGGCAGTATCTCCACAGATGGGCCGCTTTCTCCTGTGTTCAAGTTACCATTCTGATTGTCCGGCAGTCGAACACGCGGAGAACGACTTACGTCGAAAGTGAGGATTTCCATGGGTGCTGCCTTTAAACCCTGTGCTGAACTTGTCTGACTCGATATCGGCAAACTTTAATTTTTTGCGTTCTCACGGAGAACCACGGCTCTATTCTTTTTTTTTTGTTTTTGTTTTGAGAGTGTCACTTCTCTAAAACTTCATAGGTCTTCGGGAGCTCAATGAGAAATCCATGGGAGATTCGGCGAATTTCCCTTTGATTTCGCACCTGAGTTGCAGGGAAATGAACAAACCTCCTGAAGCTGGATTCAGCAATATAGTGGGAAATTTCCTTCCCTGGAAAACATAGAAGAACAATTGTTGTGAAATGTGCGAATGGTTTTTCAGCGACTTCCCAATGAGATTTGTTCCATTTTCACCTTCTCTTCAAATTACGAGGTTTTCATCCAACCTCATTTAATAGAGCTCCAATCACTCGTCCTTTTTTCCCGTAGCCCAAAGTTCACTTCCGCTCGAGTGACTTGCCTAGGAAATCTCCCCTCGGCGACCTAGAATTTTGAAAAATTCCCCATCGAACTTTCAGAAAGATAAAGACACTCAGAGGAATGAAATTCCGGAAAAGAGTAGAGCTGATTGTCACCTATGAATACGCAGAGAAGCGTTCGCTGATATCGAGTCAGACAACCTCCTCTCTCCACACGATCGGTGGAATCTGAAGTCGAGACTATTTCCAGTAATATCATCTTTCCCGATTAAACGGCTCTGCCAGTTAACTTCATCTGAATTGCAAGACTATCATTGTCCCTACGTCCCTAATGCTTACAACGTATATTTCAGCGGTATGACTTGCGCCTACTCACTCCCATGGGGCGGAAGTTTTGCTGACCGCGGACAGTGCTGGGATCAGCCAAAAATTATATTGTCTGAGAACAGCCTAGATCTACCGTTTCAGTGCAGTGCATGTAAAAATCCAATAACACGAAATATGTTAGAACAAGTCAGTATAATTTAGAGTGTGATCACTTGAGGTGAAGTTTACATCACGAGCTTCCGAGAATGGGTAGATCGATCACATTTAAGAAGAACTATTGCTGTCTAAAGCCTCTTCTTTGGTGAAGAAGAAAGCCCACAATTTGGAATGCCTAACTATGTTGTACTACAATTAGCTGAAGTTTGACCAGCATAGAACACTTCTGGTTTGTTCGGGTGTTTTAAAAAAATTTTATTGTGAAAATTTGCAAGCACAGTGAGGATGTTAGTAGCTCTATTCATCAGCAATGAGTAATTACATTACCTGCCAAGTTTAGAAATTTCAAGCTCCATTTCGAAAGAAGTTATGAACAAAAGTTCAAAAGGTGATATCTTTTTGGCCTGTTCTGTATATATTTTAGTACTGTAAACATAAAAATTTGGTGACAATAAAGTCTCTGGGTAAGCTTTGCAAGTCTTAAAAATGCCTGTAGGCCAGTCGAAAGGATCAAAATTTTATATGCTTCAACTGAATGTGTGACCTGCGAAGACCACCAGTTTAATTTTCAGCGAAAGATTTCTAGCGAACCTTCAGCGTTTATGATGAAATTCATGATGATGTGGGCCAATGCGATATAAGGTAACACAGAGGGCAACTCTGCGTAAGACCACCTACTTTCACCGTTATCATTCACTGGTCACCGCAGTGTGCATGTTGACTGCGGCAGATAAGTAATGAGACAGCAGCAGATAAGTAATGAGACTCTAAGGAAGGCTCAACTATGTACTATTTATATTTCACATGATCTTTTCGAAAGAATTTTTTTCAGCGAGAGTTGCCAATGAGAATTCCAGTAGGGTCAAAGTGCTCGAAGCACAATAAAGGTTTGGAAAAAAGGACGGACCTCCTCCTTCCTCTGAAAGTGCCCTTTCAACTCCTTTGCTCGTTCCAAGAATTCCGGAGCCGTTCTGTCAGCAATCATTGACTTTTTGATTTCTAGCTGAAACATCAAGTGTAGTTATCGTCAATGGAAACTGCAATGCATGAGCATACCTCCTTAACTTTCAGATCACGAATGATAATTTTAACCTGGTTGAACTGTTTTTCGGCTAGTAGCATTCGTTGTTGACACAAATATCGACGCTCATCAATTTGTTCAGGGGTTAGTTCTTCATCAGAATCATCACACGCTCCAGTAGAAGGCATCACTGGCTTCTTTGGTTTTGATCTGTTTCGTTTTCGTTTGGTAGGTGGAACCTTGCAGATAGGCTCGCTGTCCGATTCCGAACATTCCTCTTCCAGCATTGCTGCAAACAAACATAACTTGTTGTTCCCCTTCCCGAATGGTATTTCGGGCTTGCATTAAAATACGCACACTTGTAGTCGCGGCCAACATATTCAGACTTAAAACTTCAAAATCTTTCAACTTTTCTCCATAACTTATGTGAAATTGAGGTTCGGAGGTCCGGCTTTAAAAGTTGTGGACGTTCAGTATTAACGGAGGAATTGTGAAAAACTATATTTCCTATTAATACTTCTTTTTTTTTCAAGGGCGCGTGTGGCTCAGTGGTAAGAGGCTCGCTGCGCACGCACACGATCGATGGTTCGATCCTGCCCGTGGCCAACCAAACCATCCATCCCTCCGGGGTCGGGAAATTGTTACCAGAGGAGTCTGGGAGGATGAGGCAGTGACTTGGTTCATGCCCTCCGCACATTACTGTATAGGGCACCTACGCATTCAATGCCTCTACGATGTTCAGACGAAGTCGAATGCGTGGCGCATCCCACGCGACGGGATTGATCAACGCCGACCACTTTATCCTTTTTTATCCTTTTTATTGACGACTTTTCTCAAATGTAAATAAAGAGGCATGGAATCCTTGGTTTGATAGTATCTTTGAAGTGCCACAGAACAACTTTTGCGGCTATATTTCGAGCATAAAATATATGATTATTCCTGGTAAATCACCCATGTCTTCTAGAAAGCATGCATGCGGGGGCAACAGTCGACGAATACCAGTCCCACCTAAAATCAGCGATCCCTCTCGCTTTCATGCTTGAACTACAAGGTGACAACAAAGTCTTCTGCCGAATGTTCCGCAAAGAGTTTTCCGGGGATTTCCGGGAAATAATTAGTAGTGATGTTGTTGGTTTTGTTGCATATATTGCTGCTACCATGTGCGTCATATTCGAGCCAGTGCAACAGTCGTTGAGGGAAATGCCAGCTCCAGATGGTGTACTAGTGCCGACGTGCGGTAGCGCGTGTTCTTTCTCGGGGAACGTGATGGAAAGTTCAATTTTGTTCAGCTTTTTAACATAAACTTTCATAACCTATCAACGGGGCTTAAATACATCTGACATTACTGCGGTGAGCGTGGCAAGTTCTAGGACATTTTGATATCTCCAGCACGCAGAGCAACGTGGTGAACTTTTACTTCAACACACCGGTTTTACTTAGAGATTCCACATCTGAAAGCCATTCCAAAAGAGGATGCCACCAAATTCCTCTCCTCATCCTCAGCTTCTGTCCCGCGCCTTGGCGGTTCAAATACATCTGACATTACTGCGGTGAGCGTGGCAAGTTCTAGGACGTTTTGATATCTCCAGCACGCAGAGCAACGTGGTGAACTTTTACTTCCACACACCGGTTTTACATTTTGGTTCTCATGCGCTATGGACTACGCTCTTGAGCGTCATCCTTTGTGATTCCAACCTTCATATCCTTGCGTAAGGTGTCGCTTCCACCTTTTTCTTCGGTCTGCCTCTGAGACGCTCGCCGGTAACTTCCGTCTTCAAGGCCAGCCTGTCAGGATGAAGCGATGATCTGTTCATGAGGTGGTCAAACCATAGCAGCATTAACCCACGGAAAATTTCGCTGTGAACATTCCGAATGTTTTGAAAAACCCAGAGCTCGGAGAATACTTCCGCGGTATAAGCTGCGTTGGAAGTGTCCTTTTACTTACTTTCAATGAAATCGCCCAGGATTAGACCGACTTGTTTCTCAGCTGATTGTACGTGTTTTCTCGGTTGCATTCGGTTGCATCATGGCACCGAAATCCCTTTGGGGCGCGGGAACGATCGATTACCAGCTGATCTCTTCGCCGAACTACCACCCTTCTCTGGTGAATTTTCTCGCTTTGCCTCGGGAACTAATCCAATTTCGCTCATTTCTCGTTTTTTTTTTAATGCTCCTGATTACTGCGACCCTTCTGCATCAGCATTTCACGGTTGTTCGACTAGTATTAGTGATAGTTTTCAACGAAATTCCTGTTTTCTCTCATTAATAATAACATTAATAACTGATTTTGGCAAAATCGGCCTGGTGAAAAAGACAGCCTTATCGATCTTTTGTTATCGGTCCTCATCTCACGGTTCGCGCAACTCGACCAGACCTGTTGGACGAGAACTGATTACGAACTTATAAAAGCAGTACTTCCAATGCTAATGGAAAGTTTCGTATTCAAGAAAGTGCAGAGCACCCTCGGTGCCTTCGATATATGCTAAGATCTCAAAGCCGAGAATTTCCGTGGATGCTGCCTTTAATGCTCATGATTTCAGCTGTATCGGTGACGTCCGCATCATTGTTCCTATTTTCGCGTAAGTACACATGCTCATGTAAGCATGCACCTCAGCCATGTTAACGGTTCATTCGTGCGTCTTCGACATCGGCTAACGCTCACTGCGATACATCATTGCCGGCCTTATAACAGTGTGGTGAATCTCTCCCTTCGGCACTCCCGAGCACCTTCGATCTTAGAAAGTTTCGATTAATTCCCTTCACTCCAACCATCCGCATGTAATCCGTCCTCTAACTGCCGTAGACACCGTTCCGTCAGCGCTCAAAGTACTTGCCAAATATTTTATTCCTCAGCTTATGTAAGAGCAGTACATCGGCATCTAAGTCGACGCCGACAGCCTAAATACCACTCGAGCCCCCAGTTTTTTTAGGTCTCTTGAATCAGGATGCTACCCAGTTATTATCATAAATTATTTTAGAATTAGAGTTCCATTCATCCGCATTCAATGTTTTGACTATACAGGGTGGTCCAAAAATATGGAGACACGCCAAGCGATTCATATCTCACGTTAGGAAGCAAGTTGGCAGCTCAGTTTCCAATGCAGTATTTTTCACTCACTATTGAATAAAATCCACTATCACATCTCACGAATTCTCCTACCTAAGAATTTGAACTAGTCACTTACTGTGGCGCGCACGGGCCTTCCTCCCAAATAACTCCACACTTCTAGAAGCCCTTGCTCCGAGGATTAAGCAAGTTTATGATAGTAAATTCAATTTTTGTTCTTCAATGAACATCATAATGAGGAATTTGCACGAATGAATACTAAAAAGTGTAGTTACGAGAAAGCGGGCGTAACTTGCTGTGCAAAAATGGGTAAAAATGTCTGTTAGGGTTGTTCCCGATCCTTTTTTCGTGGTTAGATAGGAAAGTGAAACTTATTAAGCCTACAAGCCTCCATTCTTGAAACTCTAGAGAGTGCTACCCCCATCATACGATTACTGATGGTGATTCCATCTGATAAGCATGTTCGAACCGTGTCGTATATCAGCGTATTCGCACCAAATCTTGGATCTCATAACCACGGTAAGTGGTCTTCCGCAATCACTTCGATGTTTTTCTGTTACCCAAGTCTTGTACTCTTAGATGTACCGGTCAGTGATCCCCTAGCAAAATTTTACAGGTTGGCATTAGATGCGCGCCTAGACTACACAAAAATTTCATTAGGTGGTGGAAAAAAATCTTGACTGACAGCCTAGCTGCTCCTAAAATTCGTAGTGCTAGGTACTGTTTTGGAAAAAGCTCTGCGAATGAACAGATGAGCAGCGAAAGAACGGATGCAAAATGCCAAAACTTGAGATAAGTCGAAAAACGCGCATCGCACTGTTGTCTCCATATTTTTGGACCACCCTGTATTTCATGGCACTCCAATGCCTTAACTTCATGAAAAAATTGGAGCACCCAAACCTTACTTCAATAGAGGTTATTAAAGAAGTCTCAAAAGGTTGTGTAATTTTGGTCAATACTGTATTAGACCTTATTAACGGCAATTATCTTACTGAGACTTTTTGCTCATCCTGCTTATCCTCTATTCTTTCTCATGACGCAGAAGTCTCAGATTGGTTTACAATATATCGGCGAATATGTTTTCAATTTTTTGTATTGGTAGCTTCTCTTCTACTAGTTGTTTTATAGTCATTAGTATTTAATACCACTGCATTTAATGTAAACTATGTAACTGAGAGAGCAGTGGAATACAATGTTCACGCAATTTGGATGGTCTACATGAGGCATGTTAGTAGGCATTGCTCAGATTTCGAATAAAAAAGTAATATACCAAACTAAGTTAAGAAGTAATGATGATGAATTAACTGGATATTTGCTTAAAGGCTCAAAATTGTTCGCAAACAACCTGACGGAAAGCAAGATGTATGCTAAAACCAACCCACATAATGATATAACTTAATTATTTATTATCGAGAGGAGATGACACTGTTAGGCGGCGAATAATACCTATGAAGAGCGCCTCTTAGCAAATACCTTCCAGGATTCATTGATTGCTGTGGTAAATTATAGAATTTCTACAACGCATTGAAGCAATGATTATTTGTCAATTTTATTTATTTAATTTTTTTTATTTATTTGAAGGCACAAGCAAATGATCACGCGGCAGACAATGTATAGTTTTTAATGCGTGGGAAATACATATTATATATTATTACATAAATGCACAAAGAAATACATACTAATGCAATACAAGTGGATCGACTCTAGGAAGCTAGTGAGCGTCATTTAACTGGGTTTCTAGAAGGGGTCCAATAACTAAAGAGTGCCCCGCGCATGTTACGTACCAAATTGGGATCGTGTCTCTTCGAAATGTTGGCGTACGATGTTTAGCCTATTTCATATCCTTATTTATCAAGTATGGGTAGACAAATCGCTAACTACAAATGTCGGAGCTTAAGTGTGATTTTTTATGCTGTTCCTCCAAGGAAAACTCCTAGGAACCCTAGGTTCTCATTTCTTTCACGAGTTAACATAGCTTAAAAGAGATCGAGCACGAGAGGTTCAGATGAAAAGAAAAGAAAACAAATGCTGAGCCTCTATCATGGATAATCGGCGTGAAGGTTGTGCCGCGTTTCGAATGAAATGAAGGAATTTGTCAGTGAATATACACAAGCCGATTTTAGTTGCCGCGATAATTCACTATGGCAACAATTGCAGCGCAAAGAATTTCATGAAGGCAGTTGTATGTAAGGCAGCTTATTTGATTCCTTTGACGACGTAGCTCGCTCCCAATTACATAAATTTATCTCTTGTCATAATCCCTAGAACACATTATTTCACAATCTCACGGATAATCTATTATTATGCATTAGTTCCATGAAAGCCCCATGTAGCTTCAATAGCGATTTAAAAACATACTGCAATAGGATTTACATGTGGTAGTCTCCTTTATTCTGATTTAGTGCAATTTCATTATTGAGTGACAAGGTGTAAGTTATGAAGAAAAATCAGCATTTATAAAGATTATTAAATTATCCATCAAACTTCTTTCGTTTGCTGTCCATTCTTGCACATAGTGAAGGTTGCGGGAGAGGGGGAGAGACTCTTCCGCATTCTTGGAAGTGAAGCATACATAGTAATTATTACCACTAACATCACATTGAACAACGTTTTCGAAAATGGATATTTCGTTCCGATTTCCGGGGTTAAGCCTGTGCACTTCCCCTGTTAGTTGTACTGATCGCTGCTGAACTCCTTCACGTTCCATATCTTCTGTCGACTAAGTAGTACCATAGGAAGCGTTGTTACTTTTTAGTCGCTTTGTTCGCCTGTTTTTTATTCTCAGACATTCAGGCGTTTGGAGCGCCGGCGGACCCGCCCACTTTCAGCCGATGCAGGCTTCCAGCAGGTAGTCCTGGCTGGAGCAGGAATACTTGCTGAAGGTGCGGATGGAGCAGCAAAACCTGCTGTGAGTGCGCATGTCGCAGGACTTATGCAGGTATTCCTGCAGCCTGTTTTTCTTTTCTCCATTGCCACGTGGCAGACGAGGTGTATACAAGCCGGCAGATGGCTTTGGATACTTAGTCTTGCTTTCGCTGTGGCGGAGAGCAGACGAGCCCTACGGAACTTGTCTGACCAACTGAGGCCCGGTTGAAACCGTGGCCCAGTGTAATGACTGGCCAGACGAGATGCNTTACCACTAACATCACATTGAACAACGTTTTCGAAAATGGATATTTCGTTCCGATTTCCGGGGTTAAGCCTGTGCACTTCCCCTGTTAGTTGTACTGATCGCTGCTGAACTCCTTCACGTTCCATATCTTCTGTCGACTAAGTAGTACCATAGGAAGCGTTGTTACTTTTTAGTCGCTTTGTTCGCCTGTTTTTTATTCTCAGACATTCAGGCGTTTGGAGCGCCGGCGGACCCGCCCACTTTCAGCCGATGCAGGCTTCCAGCAGGTAGTCCTGGCTGGAGCAGGAATACTTGCTGAAGGTGCGGATGGAGCAGCAAAACCTGCTGTGAGTGCGCATGTCGCAGGACTTATGCAGGTATTCCTGCAGCCTGTTTTTCTTTTCTCCATTGCCACGTGGCAGACGAGGTGTATACAAGCCGGCAGATGGCTTTGGATACTTAGTCTTGCTTTCGCTGTGGCGGAGAGCAGACGAGCCCTACGGAACTTGTCTGACCAACTGAGGCCCGGTTGAAACCGTGGCCCAGTGTAATGACTGGCCAGACGAGATGCGTGGGGCGGGTGCGGGCGGGTAGATCCGTCTTGCCACAACCATCCGGCTAGACGACTGTTGGCTCTGGAAGCGCATGCCCGTCCGGGGAAATCATTTTCGTAGTATTTTTGTAGTTATCGATTGCTATACAGGTCCGTTGTGTTTTCATCCTTTATGAGAAGATTAAAAGTTGTTCCAGTGGAATCGTACATAAAGCAAATTCTGGATTAATACGTCTTTAGTTGTGCTTGTTAGGCACCACTATTAAGACGGCTAGTACTAGCGCTGCAGGATGACCTACCATACTCCTGTCATCCCAGCGGCAGGACCACGGCAGGTTACACGCAGGATAAGGCGCGACAAACGGCGGAATTGGCGCGACAACCCCGCCCAGTTTTGCGTTCGTCCCGCAGGTGTCATGCCGCGAGAAACGCTGTGGGCCGGCGCGACAAACGCCTGAATGTCTGAGTTGTCATTATTACTGCTATGTTTTTTTGTAGTGTAGGTTTTTGATTTGCTCTTTGCTAACTTTTTTGTCTCTTCACTGGTGTCTTCTGCTTCCTAGCTTTGCAGGCCCGGCTGTAGGGGACTTTCGTAGTTTTGAAAGCATCACCTCAGTACGTATGTATGTACATTGCCAAATAAAGGCTCTTAGCTTTTCCTGTTTGGAGGTTGAGCCGTACTGGTGAAAACACCCAGTTGGACCATACTTTAGACCATCCTTGACCGAACTCCTATTCCATCTTTACAAGCATCAACAAATTTGGGTTTTTTGAAACTATCCTCATTATGGCCAAGAAATTTTGCGAAATTTTAACTGGCTCTGAAAACTGGTTACTCCTGACTTTATATTAGCTGAGTAAGACTTTTCACAAATTATTTGCTCTTAGAAAATTCTCTCCATAGGTAGTTTTATTTTAGTTTCCTTTAACAGCGATTATTGTTGAAGCAGCAGATGCAGTCTCCTCCATTGGTGGATAAAAATCCGGTAGCTCTTTCCTGAATCACAACTTTGAAAATACTGCAACATAACAAAACAAGATAACTATGGAAATTCTTCAAGAGCTGTGACCAATCAACCACGTCTCACCGCAGACAACCCCTCCGCCAGCGCCTTCATTTCGCAACACGGGCCACATCTGAAAACGACGAAATAAATTTTCGGAAAGGTGTTTATACATGTTGCTGTGATAGCCTAAAGTTTGCTATTTTCACCCCTATGAATCGCCATGCTGTACTTACAGTATTTCTGTAACAAGCTCATCTTAGCGGCTAAACCAGAGGCACTTTTCCAGAACACCTATGATGGACCAGCCGACACAGCTCTCACAGAAGTCATGATCAAAAACCAGTTAAAATTTGGCAAGACATTTTTTATGCAATATTGAAAATGCTGCAACATAACAAAACAAGATAATCGGCTGCGATATAGATCTAAAGAGGAGGAGAGACAACATGGTGCTCGAGAAATCATCGAAAGCTCAAGTCTACCCTCTATTCCTTTTCCCTCCTTGTACTTCAGACCTCAGGAGGCCAATTCGGTGGTAGATACCAAGTTCCGCCTTTTTGCTACGTCCGTTTTCTCACTTTTGTCCGAAATCTCACAAAAACGCCCCCGTACCAATCTCTCGCCTGAGCAACGCCGCGGTTTACGTGAGATACGTGATCTTTCTGATCAAGGGAAGATCAAAGGGTCCATCAGCGATAAGGGTGGGGAATTTGTTGTATTATCACGTGAATTAGACGTGGCTATCACAAAACATCACCTGCAGGACGACACCTTATATCAGCCTTCATCCGAAAGGGAGTTCACCAGACAATATCGCCGTCTAAATAGGGTATGGACGGAAATAGCTAAATCTGCGGGGTTACCTCAACTACCATCACGCGGTTAAGGCAAGACCTTCCTAACTGTCCAGTCCTTTACCTTCTAATCAAAACCCACAAACTTGGGGCTAACGCGCTAAACTCAAACGACCCTAAGGATTTCAAAGTAAGACCTACAATAAGCAATGTGGGAAGGCCTAGCGACAGAATATCGTGGTTTCTCAGTTTAATATTCACGTAATTGCTCAAATATATCCCCGCTCATCTCACCAACAGTAACACGTTCCTTGAGCGCCTTCGTACCGCATCGTTCGCAAGCGAGTGTGTCATCGAGTCCTTCGATGTCACGTCCCTTTATACAAACGTCTCCAACGACGCTGCTATGCAGGCTGTATTAGAGCTTCTCCTACAACGCCAGGGTTCCCTGCGTATGTATGGGTTCAGCATTGGGCAGGTAATGACGCTTCTGGGGGAATGCTTAAAGTGCGCCATTTTCCGTTGGTCAGGGCATTACTATAGGCAGGTTAGGGGTTTGGCTATGGGGCAAAGGCTAGCACCCACTTTGGCTATTGCTTTCATGTCTAAAGTGGAAAACCCCGTACTTCAAAGAAGACCTCTTTTGTACTGCCGCTATATTGACGATTGTTGCATTGTGTGCCCTACTCAAACGGAAGGGGACACCTGCTTCGACCTTCTTAACCAGCAATATCCCAGTATCAAGTTCACAAGGGAGCGACCCAAGGAAAATTGGTTAGCTTTCCTCAATGTTCAGGTGTACCTATCCAATGGCACATGTAAAACTAAATGGTATCGGAAACCCAGCAGCAAAAACATCTTGGTCCACTACCTTTCGTCACACCCGCACAGCACCAAAAAGGCAAGTATTTGCAACATGTTTAGAACAGCAGCAAGAGTGTCATCGGGTGCTAGTGAGCGCATTTCTTCAGTGCAGCTAGCAGCGCAAATCGCTAAGTCCAACGGGTATCCTATAAGGGGTCGTCCGAGGCAGTACCAACAAGGCCAGGAATGTAACCACCAAGGGGATAGCGTTTCAAAAATACCTTTCTGCCTCCCATTCATTTCAGATGAAATTAGTAATGCAGTAAGGGTAAGCCTGCACAAGCCGACCTCCAAGACGCCGTGATAGTCGTGGATATACCACCAGCAAATCTCAAACAGCAGCTGGTGCGAAATCGCCTCCATGATCAGCTCTGCGGGACCCCCGTTGCGTTATCTGTCCATTCGGTAGGCAGGGTGACTGCATGGTCTCAGGTGTAATATATCTAATCACATGCCAGTCATGTGGGGATGAGTACATCGGTGAAACTGAGAGACCCTTATGCGTTCGGATCAAAAAGCACCTGGATGGTCTCCAAAAATCCAAAACTTGTACTCCTCTAGGAGCTCATCGCAGCCAATGCCATGACAACGCACCCATCAAAATAGCCGTCACAATTTTGGCGTACGAATCTGAAATCCTAGCACGCAAAACTTTGGAAGCGTTTTGGATCTCTGCTAAAAATCCAAAAATGAATCGCAAGGAAGAGTGCATAGCCGTGACCAACGAGCTAGCGCCCTATCAAGCCCTTTGCGGGATTTGATCTACGGGGTCAGATGCGGGGGGCACCTACTTGTTAGTAGTAGCGGCTCAACTCTAACGCTAAGTGGGCCGCTGTCATCGTGACTTACGGCCACGAAGGTGAGCATCATATTGCTCTACTTCCTAACGCTTGTTTTCGGTCCTATCATCTTGTTAAATTGGTATCCAGTAGTAGAATGAGGCGTTCAAGAGGGTAGATTGCGTGTGACTTTGACTTTCCAGGCTCTGACGAAGGCGACGACGCCGAAACGTTAGCCAGAATAAAGTTAACTAACAATCTTGGTCAACCGCTCAAGCCACTCGTACTAACAAACGTTCCACAATGCCAAGATTCAAAGATGGTCGAACATGGGATCTTTTATACAATATCTCGCCATTAGCTCACAAACCTCGATCGTACGTCTCCGTTTCTGTCAGAACACTCTGCTCTTGAAAACACTCCATCCACCATTGCCAAAACGGCGGTTCGACGAGAACAGCCTTCACAGAAACGCTGAGAGTTGAAATCCGATAAATGGAGCAACACTAGACTTACTGAATCCACAAGGAAGCCTGTCTTCGAGAGGGGTGAATCTTGCGTTCTGGAATAGAAGGCGTTGTGAGAAATAGAGAAAATGTAGTTCAATTATGATGGAAGTGATGTGACTATGTGCATATGCATAATTCTAAGCATTCTCGGACTCTAATATGCTCTTGGAATCATCACTAGTACATAAAACATTAGATAATAGGAGCGTTTTTTTCTTCAATTCCAAGGATTTTGCCCTTGCCAGAGTAGGGTAGCGGCAGACACTCTCCGATCTATCTATGACCTTGCATATCCTACAATGAACTCCAAACGGTCGTAGACAAGGGGCGAGACCGCGGCGCGGGTGCACTGGTTGTCTGCTACAGCTCCCGACACGGCGGGAAATCACGACGTATCGGTCTCCTTCCGTGCGTCTGCCCAGCAGCCTCGCTGCTACGGTGCAGCAAACAACCGGAGTACCCGCGCCGCGGTCCCGCCCCTTGTCTACGGCCGTTTGGAGTTCTCTGTAAGTCACTGTTTGGAGAACGCTGTAGGCTAACAATCCATTCCGCGTAACTCATCTTGCCCAGGAAAAAATATTTTGGTAGAAATGTCCTTTGATAATGAAAGGCATAGGTTAATGTTGCACACCCTCGGCTTGTCTTATGAGATATTGGTTGGAGTTTAGCGCACAATCTAAGACAACATTATTTGGTCATTCAACGTTATGGGCAATTATTACCCTGCGTCACAGCAGGCCTATCGCTGTGGTGCAGCGGGGTGGTCTCAAACAAAATGTCGGAAGGACCGCAGCAGAAAGAGATGTCGACCATATGGTTAAGAAGCGAGAGACATAGAGATAAAAAGATTCGGAAGGACCGCAGGCAGAATAGATTTGTGTAGAGATCGGTTCGGAAGGACCGCAGCAGAAACCCGGAAGGACCGCAGAAGAATGCAGGAGAGAGTGTGAGCTTTATCAAACCCTTCTTACAGGGAACGTCAAGCACGATTGCCACTCCAGCGGACTGGGCGCGGCGCAACATCCACGTGGCGCGGCCGAGGAGATGGAGATGTTGAGTGTTGCTTCGTCCGCGCCGCGTGGATCTTGCGGCGCGCCCAGTCCGCGGGAGTGGCCATCGTGATTGACGTTCCCTGTATATACGGAGCTCAGTTTTGTTGTGGTCAACAAAAAGTTGGGGTTTTCAACTTAGCGTAAAGAAATTGGCTTCATTGGTAGGTCTAGTAGTGAAACCACCTACCTTCACCCAGGTCATCATTTTTGTGTGTGGGTACCACCATGTGGCGACCCTATGACGGGGTAATATCAGCTCTGTAGCACGTTTTGAGGTACTCAGAAAAGTTTCTGGAAGAACCACAGCAGTTATTCGGAAGAAACCCAGCAGCTATTCATAAGAACTGAAGGTCACCTGTCGGTTCTTCCGGCTTTCTGCTGCGGTCCTTCCGAAAATTTGTCTGAGGTCCTACTTGTCTTCTCAGACAAAATGTCGGAAGGACCGCAGCAGAAAGAGATCTCGTCCGCATGGTTAAGATGCGAAAGACTCAGAGATAAAAAGATTCGGAAGGACCGCAGCAGAACGTTTTCTGCTGCGGTCCTTCCGAATCCCGTGGGAATGGTTCGGAAGGACCGCAGCAGAATAGATTTGTATAGAGATCGGTTCGGAAGGACCGCAGCAGAAAACTGGAAGGACCGCAGCAGAATGCAGGAGAGAGAGAGTGGGCGTTATCAAACCCTTCATATATACAGAGCCCAGTTTTGTTGCGGTCAACACGAAGTTGGGGCTTTCAAATTAGCGATAAGTAATTGGCTTTTTCTGTACGTCTAATTGTGAAACAACCGATCTTCACCCAGGTCATCATTTTTGTGAAGTTTCCGGAAGAACCGCAGCAGCTGATCGGAAGGACCGCAGCAGCTATCCGGAAGGACCGCAGTAGCTATT
This sequence comes from Ancylostoma ceylanicum, assembly GCA_000688135.1. Lineage (NCBI taxonomy): Eukaryota > Metazoa > Nematoda > Chromadorea > Rhabditida > Ancylostomatidae > Ancylostoma > Ancylostoma ceylanicum. Next base: position 334,443 of record JARK01001482.1, read on the forward strand.
CGGAAGGACCGCAGGTCACCTGTCGGTCCTTCCGGTTTCCTGCTGCGGTCCTTCCGAAAATTTGTCTGAGTTCCTGAGCTCTTACACTATCAACTTAACCGTTTTGAAACATGAGATAAGCACAGATATTGTAAATTCATACGTGGCAATTTTCAATCAAAAGATTCTGAGCTAACGTCAACGTGATACTTCGGAGGAGGTCTTAACTATGCCTCTTCACGACACGACACGATACGACAATCGGCACGGAATTCATCAGAACTGGGGATAAGAACACAGAAGAAAATCTCAGAACAGCAGATTTTATGTAGAAATTCACATGTTTACAAAGATGAAAGCACATGATAAACGGTAAATTTCCCTAATCTATGACCTTAAATTCGAAATACGAAATTTGTGGATCATTGCGATAGGACCAGTAGGTGAGGATTTCTAGGGAATTTTCAAGCCCTCAAATCTGCGATATAATCCTAGTATTTCCGTTAGTCATATAATCAGTTTGAAGCGTTCATTTATATTATACAGTACATTTATGTAAACTACACGGCTGACTTTCGAAATAAACATCGTGAAGGTCTTCAACGTCGTCTATGAATTAAAGAAAGCGAGCATCGCTGAGGGATATGGTCCCTCAGAGCTTCTTTTGACGAAATGTAAAAACGATGAAAAGAAATCAACAAACCTGGTTTTGAGCGCTTACAACGGTGAGCACGACGAAGCAAAGAGCGACGTACATCATAGCTAAAAAGGTTGTGTTTCTTCGATTATAATTCGACTAAAATGCGAGAGATTTATTCCCTAATTCTGACGCAAAAAGCTTGTTTGCAATTAAAGGCCGTTATAGAATAGGAGTAGCTGCGTAGGTATGAAGTTTTTTCTGGTCTGGATCCATCTTACATATTCCGATGAGTGAAAGCGAATCTTATACCGCTTTCAAAAACTGCCCTACAGGCTGAACTACCATACGCAAACCTGGCTCGCTACGCCTACAGGGCTAGAACCCGGTTACGCTACGAACCGGACAACCCACAACGATTACAAAAGGTACAGATACCTAGTAAGCACTATTTTTTACGAAGGATCAGAATAGCAAACAACTACATATTCACGAAGGCGAGACGCCTTTTTATACTTCATTCGCAAAGATATTTGTCTTCCATAAAAGCATTGTCATCAACGGACCAGCCAAAATATTTGGGAGTCACGAAGAAACAATGCAGATTTTTCATTTCTTTGGAATTGCTTGCTAATTGCTTTTACCTCCCCCCCCCCTCCCCAGTTCCATCCAATGCATTACTGAGTCTGGACTCTCACACTGTCTAAGTTAGCTGATGTGGGAATTCGGAAACTTGTAATGGCATAACAAGTTCATCGTTGGGCAAGGAAATTTACTCCTTCTGTTGGACCAAAGAAAGCTCAACATATATGTATAATCTAGGCTCTGTGATCGTCACTCTGAATCATATTATTTAAAAAAAAGAGAAAGAAAAGAACAAAATCTTGTCAAATCGGCCTGCTTCTCTGGATGGGAACATTCCTGGTTTTTGGTGCTATTAGTTTCCTTTGTACCTCTGTACCGGTGGCAGCGTAGCTCCGATAATGGCCCGGTCTGCACAAAATGGTTTCACGAAATGATAATGCTCCGTGAGGATTGTAAATCTGAAGTTTCTCATAAAGTGTTCAGAAACAAAGGAGGCAACTATTACAGAGAACGTGATATTGGAGGCACGACTGTCGGAGGCTCAAGAGGAGGCAGTTATTACAGAAATCACCAAACAAAAAGCATTCAATCTAATTGACGTGGAAAACGGTTTTGGAACTGTTTCGAGTGTGCATTGAACAGGGATAATCAGTGGAGATCAGAACGAAGAAAGACTTCTTTAGGAAAAATACCTGTGGTTTTTTCAATGAGTGCACCTTAAAAAAAGCAACTGTGAATGGTTAAACAGTCGATCCACAATCGTCTTCAGTGTTCTTCTTTCTTCGCGGGTCTGCATAAAATTTTAATATTTATTTATTATTTATTATAATACATGAGTATACTCATGTGCACATTTGCGTGACCAGTTGAACAGAGAAACATATACATGAAGCATCAGTGTCGGAATATTGAACTACAATCGCGGAATCGCGAAATAAAACCTTGTGAATTATCTCATGTGGACAAGTAGCGGTTAATCATGCTCCTAAATGATCGAATGCTCACTGGTATCCCTTGCCTTTTACTCAACTTAGCATACTCCGAACCTGCTCTATTAGAAAAGAAGTTGAATCGTAAACTCTTCTTGGCCTTGAGGATGACTGGTTTGGTGGAATTTCCTCTGGTGATGGATTTTTGCATTGTGCAGAAGGAATTGGGCTCTAGTCCACATCTTCCGGAAATCACTTTGTGGAACATTATGAGGTCAAACTTTTTCCTCCTCATAGCAAGTGTTTCAAGTGAAAATTTGGTATTTCCTTCCACGGAATTTAGTATTTCAGAATACGCAAAACCGGATTCCCTGAACATTAGTTTTCTTGTAAAGCAATTTTGCACTCTTTCTAACTTATCAACAAGTTTATTTTTTTGTGGATTAAATACAACAGTGCCATATTCTAATATTGGCCTCACATATGATTTATATGCCTGCAGAAATATTCGAGGATTTTTGCTAGAAATGGATCTAAATAATTTGTGGATAAGTGCGCGACCTTTAGCAGCGATCAGATCACAGTGCTTCTCGAAATCAAGTTTATTAGTTATAACAAAACCTAGATCCTTGATATGATCTACTTCTTCTATCAAATCCCCATTGAGAGAGTAATCGAACTCGGGGGTATTTGGACCAATTCTCAGGATCTTGGTCTTCTGAGATGATAGTGGGAGTCCCCATTTCTGAGACCAATTCTCAACTAAGCCAATAGCCTTTTGTATTTGATGACAATCACTAGCATCAGAGATGCTTTTGTAAATCTTGATATCATCAGCGAATGCGCAACAGTGTACACCTGCACTAGAGATCAAATCTGGGAGCTCAAAAGTGTATATGTTGAAAAGAACAGGTGAGAGGACACCTCCTTGCGGCACTCCGCTAAGAATGGAAGGCAAGAGGGGATATATTTTAGACACGTTCCTGTCCAACATATTCTCTCGAACTGCTAATTTTATTCCGTTATCTCCACTTCACTCAATGCATCTTACTGTGTAAACGAGTAATTAAACGAAAATGTATGAACAATATCATGGAGCATACGACATGGACGCAAGCGGTGCGAAATAATATGAAATCCAAGGATCCGTCCGGTTCCTCTTCTATTCATATTCATCACTAGGAAGCTTGTAAACGTGAAGATAGCACATATATGAAGAGTTTTACGCTTCTGTAGCCTTCTCCGACGCCGTTTTTCGAGGCAAACGGTACTTCCCTCCATGGAATCACTTGATTTGTAGTGGTTGCTGCTGCTTACAGCTAATGCTCAGCATATCGAAGTACCTCGTGTGTAGATTTGACAAGAGAAATGTTGGAAAGTGAACTATAGCAGTTTAACACATTCGCGACAATGTGCTCAACCGGTTGAGCACGCATGGTGCGACGCGTGGGACCGCGTGCTCAACCGGGTGAGCACGCCCTTTTCACAGTTATATCTTTTGTGAAGCGATCTTGATGAGCAAACTCCTATACAGTCTTATACTAACAAATGTTCAAGCAATCTATACACGCGATGGGCAGAGCAGACATCTTCTCGTACTTCTTTAATGCGTGGTTGAAAGTCACAAGTAAAAGAACAACTTATATAGACTAACTTACTTACTTACTCCCTCCTATGCAGGTGAACTTCTTGAATTAGCCTCAAGCTCGTGCATATTTGCGTTTTGGGTTGTCTCAAATTCGCGCATTTTCGAAGTACTATACAGCAGAGGAAAAATTCCTACCGCGTGGGACCAGGTGCTCAAGCGGTTGAGCACGGGTCCTACTTGTGCAAAAGCGCGTGTGTCCCACGTGACACACCATACCAAAAGCGTAAGGTCACGAATGTGTTAAATGTAGTAAACACCATATATACTATAACCTTTCTCTTGAGTGAACTAACTATATGTATAGTCCTTCTCAAAAAGATGGACGGATTGCGCGTGCGGTTTCTCAGTGTTGCGACTGCACCATCGCGGTGGGACCTACTCGACCCTCTCACTTGAAGCATGCTCTCTCCGCACCCCTCTTTCGAGTCCCGCCGCGATGGTGCATGCAACAGGGGACCAAACACAGCAACATTAAATCAGTAAAAATTTGCTCACTGTTCCTCTCCATTTCTGGCTTTTGGTTCGCCTTAGCAGTGAACTGCAACTGCCAGAAGGACAACACATGCAACAGGGGACCAAACACACCAACATTAAATCAATAAAAATTTGCTTTATAAAGCTGGAAGAGAAATGTACCAGTAACTTGACTTCAATAAAAATTTGACATACATACAATTTGTGGCGTAAAAAAGTACAAAGTGGTGTGAAAAACAGACTGTGAGATTAACTGAAAACGCAACACTGAAAGTTGACTAGAACCCCCAAGGAAACAAGAGCATGAGATACTCGAAAACGCGAGAGAAAACTGAAATTTTCGGTGAGAAGCATCGGGAGTGAAATTATAGGACGACAATATAGTATAAATAAGTAATCATAATCACATTTGCGCTTGCAATAAGAATCACGAATCGATGGATTAGTGGAAAGAGGAGTGGCATATTCTGTGTGTGAGTACGTTTTCAAGAGGAAAAAACAGATACTAACACAAGATAGCGGTCATAACAATACACCATGTTATGAAAAGAATAATTCACAAAACAATATACCTGTTGACTCCAACCAATAAAGGAGTAAACCAAAGCACGATTAATTAATACACTTACACGTTGAAAGAGCTAGGACATGGAACGTTGTCAACTGGGTGTTTTTTGAGAGATGTCAGATGACACGTTCGGATGCAGGTAGACATCCCGCAGTACCGCACCCACTCGTGCTGTTTCGTCGAGTTGCGTGTTGTACTGCTCGACAAGGGTTTTGATGAGCTGCTGAGCTTCCGACAGTCGTGCCTCCAATATCACGTTCTCACTTTCCAACTTCTCTATTATACCGGTTGCCTCTGCTACTCGAAACGGTGCTCTGAAATAGCACACCTATAAGAAAAGTAGTTATAAATAGTATGCAAACAGCGAAGAAAAACATCAATGATATTTCTGTGCACTACAAATACGCATGCAATGGCATATGGGGAAGATGTCAATCGTTATTGCACACCTGCCAATGAGGCCGTACCGCGTCACCTACGCGGCGCGGCAGAACAGATGAGCACTGCTGTTGTCGGGAGTTGACGGGGTCGCCGCTATAACAGCGTAAATGTATTAACAGCAATCAGACATAAAGAAGCTTGTCGCGGAAACCCTGGGAAAGCGACAATCCCGGTCACGCCCGATGACGAGCCCCTCTACCGCACCCCGTAGAGTGTGCGTTGGCGTCTCGTTTTCAGGTGTGCAATAACAACTGATTCCCCCTGTGTTTCTCATTAACTGTTTGTAGCGAGATAAGCTTTTTCTAGCCCCAAAAAATGAATGTTATGAAGAAAAAGCCGAACATACCAAAAAAATAGCGCTGCATCGAGTTAAAAAGCTGCAAAAACCTTTTACTAACAATTAATACAAGAAAACTTCCTAAGTATATAGAATGCTTGTTAGCCAGGCACGTAATTGTCAGGTAATATATTTACTGTCTAATATCTGATATTTAAAGCAAGGCTGGGATTCATGAAAGGTTAACATCGCAAATCAACGACGGTTAGCCTGATTGGTTATCCCATAGACAACTTAAGATTAGGAGACGCAGGATGCAAAAGTTGTCTAGTCAACCCGATCTCGTTTAGTCATGCGTTAATGAACCCTAGCCCAAGGTTCACCTCAACAGAACCCAAACGATGAAATCGACCGTGAATGGAATTATATTTTCACCTATCAGAACCAAAAGAGAGCTGGTAGTGAATCGATGACGACCGGACACGCTGCACTTGGTCAGATCTACAAACTATTCTCCCATACATAGAGAACTCCAAACGATCGTAGACAAGGGCCGGGACCGCGGCCAGGGTTTTCTCCGTGTCTCTGCCCTGCAGCAGACAAGTAGAGTGCCCGCGACGTGGTCCGGCCCTATAGTGGGATTCATGAACGTTCCCAGGAAGATTCTCAGCTACCCGCTTACCCGAACTGGACGAGTTTGTCGAGCAAAAATTGACGAAGCTTGCTTTCTCAACCATAATTTATCATGGTTGTCTGAGACGAATCTCTCTAACACGTATACTCATTGTTTCCCGGAAAACTCATCCAATCCAGAATCCCGGGTAGGTGAGAACGTTCCCGGGAATGTTCATGAATTCCAGCACTGATCTACGACCTCTTGGAGTTCACTATACATAATACGGTATACGAAAAGAGATAACTGGCTATGGTGTAGCACTCGTTTTTGCGACTTATTTTTGACGCGAAGTATCCGTGGATACTAGATAGATATACTCGTCAGCACGATCCCTACAAGTGCAGAGACTGTCGTAACTGCTCATTCAGAATAATTGCTGTGTCAGGCTCTCTGGAGGTATCATATCAGGGCTGTGGGTTAATTACGTAACGAATTAACGCATTAACGCGTAACGACCACTTTCGGCCTGATGTAACGGCTTAACGGTTTGAATGGATTTTACAATTCTCCTAACGCACTGCTCTGATTCATGCGATGGTGATCAAATTTTCCAACTCTGTCTGGCTAACCAACATCCTATGTATAAAACGTCGACTGTCAAAAAAAAAACTGAAGTACGATTTTCCCAACCTTTCGAATAAAATTTTGTCCGGATTAAAAACACTCTAGAGGCTATCAACTAATAAGGTGTCAAAGACAGCACCCACGAAAAGGAAATTTCTAGTGAAGCCGAGTGGCCGGCAGAAGCTGTTAGTTGGTGACTAGTTCCAGTAAGCAAGGCAATAGTAACGAAAAAAAAAATAAAAACTTGTGCACACTATAAAACAAAGTGTTTCCTAGGCTCACGATAATACCGCTTCCTTCCGAACGTGACCAACATCCGTACTGTGAAAGAAGGCAAGACTCGCAAGAGTTCCAGAAACGTTGAAAAATGGTCAACGATAGTGCGAGTATTATTAATTATTAGTAAGCAGCAGTATTATTGGTAGTGTTATCATATTGCTTGAATACTTTTGTTTAGCGTGTATCCCAAGCAGGTGCAATAAGCAAAACTAAGCAACATTTTCTGGTGTGAGTGCTGCCTTTAAACAAAATCACTAGGTCAGACTCTTCCGCATGCTTCCTTCAAAATTTCAAGATGATTATGAAATACAAAAACAATTACTGCATCTTTCAATTAAATTCTCTTCGCAAAAGCAACAAATTGAACATAGTTCTGCTCAAAACATGGGTTCTAACAGTTGCAGCAAAATCGTATCATGTTGGAAGCTGTGCAGTACCTGCGTTATTGTATTTCACAATGTTGACTGCATCGAAGATTTTAAAAAATCCGTAAAAATTGTCGTTCACCAGATTCGGTCACTCTTGAGAGGAGCTCCCTCGAATCCCGTGACTCCTTTTGAGGCAATAACCTGAAGAAGTGAGTCTTTTATGCACGCCCCAGCACAAGTACCAGCTGAGTTCTTGCAAAACATTACTTTAGCGTAGATCATATAAAACCAAAACTGAGATACATCTCCTCATCCTTTGGTTTCGCTTTACTTGCTGCTTAGAAAAACCTTATTTCCGCTCTACTTTGAGGGCACTAACACCCTATTTGGTGTGTCACATCACAAAACTGGAAGCTTCTCCATGTCAACTCATGAGCATTTTACGAAACACACAAATCCCAGAAAGAAGCCCACAGTCTTGTCTTTATCAATACCTAAATCATGAGCCATTCTAATGTGTGCCTCTCCTATCAGTATCCATAATCGTTTAAAGGCAGCACCCGCGTCTTCTCTTTCCTGACATTTTCATTACTTTCCTCCTTGAGAATAATGTACTGGAATATGGATTGCAAGTGTGCCACAAGTCATATAACCTGAGCTTCGGATGTGCACTACCCAGAGCCATCATCGGATGTTTTCAAAGGGACCAAGTTACGAAAACAGGTTGTGACGAATTTCGAAAGCTTCGGAAGACTCCAACGAAGGATGAAACCAGATTTCTGCAGCAATCCCGTAAACTCTACATTGTTATCAGATTTCAAAACATGTTTCACATAACATATAACCATTTTAAACAAACTCAATTTTGTAGGATTGCGTAAACCACGAAAGGCGGAAAGCGAGGCAGGTACCTGCCTAAGTTGATTGTAACGACCAGCCTCAGCTGCGCTGCGGATAAGTTCTATATCATTAAACCAAGGAAGTATCATATACTTTTTTTTATTACTTATAAATGCACGGCTTCTCTCAGCCCTGGTGAATGTGTTATTCAAAGGACATTACCACATTAACTCATTCAATGCCATTAGAAAATTAATTCTATAAACTGCTCAGGAGCGCCTAGCCGCTGAGTATCACGTCGTTCTTATCATTTAAAAAGACAGGATATGACACCTAAATGGGCGCGCGTGGCGCAGTGGTAAGAGGCTCGCTGCGCACGCACACGGTCGATGGTTCGACCGCGCCCGTGGCCAACCAAGCCATCCATCCCTCCGGGGTCGGTAAATTGGTACCAGAGGAGTCTGGGAGGATGAAGCACTGATTTGGTACATTGGATGCCGCGCGCCAGTCACTGTATAGGGCACCTGCGCATTCAACGCCTCTACGATGTTCAGATGATGTCGAATGCGTGGCGCATCCCAAATGACGGGATTGATTAACGCCGACCACCACTACCACTTTATGACACCTAAACGTATGGAATTCAATACTGCATGTTGTACAGCTTTGAACAGGAAAAATAGCTGCAGAGTCGCATCCGAAATGGGAAGCTGCGGAAGAAAGATGTTGTGCCTATGATGGAAGATGGGAGGACTGGTCTATTTGGGGACTGAACCCTCGCCAGATGATTAGGGTACGTCTCATTGTGGAATTTGCTTTGACACCACAGCCGAGCATAGCCTCGCTGCAAAGGTGTCGCAAGTAGTTTCACTAAATTTCTTCACAACGACGCCTCCTCTCTTAGGTAGCCAGCAGAGTTCCAGACGCGCAGGCGGGTGGGAGGTTCATTTGCCTTTAATCAGCCGCCTAGGCGATTGAGAGCCGCCCGCGCGTCTGGAACTCTGGGGGCTGTTTTGATGTTCAACTTGGAAGGCGTTAGACTTGGCCTCAGGAGTGATGCGTCAGCGTTACGATTCATGTTGCAAGAGGCAAAGGAAGCACTTAAAGCGTCTCTAAAGCTTAAGATGATGCATCTGATGCATCTGACGGTGGTTCGTTTCTTTCGAACAACAAATAGCTTCTGAGCTGGACATTACGGTTTCGATGGGAGAAGCACACAAAAGCAAAAGAACACAAAGCACTAAACAATCTAAGAAGAATTTTTGAGTGTGAGTGCTGCCTTTAACAAACGGTTACTTGGACAAAGATGGTTATTTGATGGCCACTAAAAGACGTACTGTAACAGTAATAGCGCAACTATGGAACTGCTTGTCATCAGCAGAACAAACCAAGTGATGGAAGAACTCTGCTTGTACTTTCATGAACAAGAGAAATGAACACAGCTTCTTCAGCAAAATTCGACAATTTAGTAGAAGCCCAAAGATGGTGGTCGCAGAAAAACAATGATTAAATGAAAAACGTACCGTCTCAAGTCCCCACCGCTGCCCTCACTTCCTCCGAGGCTGCATTTATACCGTGAGGACGGCATCGACAGCAGCACACGCAGTTCCGCCAGCTTGTCCTTCGTTGCTTCCAATCGACCCTTTAGTTTTCGCACTTCCCGTTTCAGAACAATTTTGTCCTAAAAGTTGCAAAACATGGGTTAAACTGATAAGAAAATGAATGAGACGAGAACACACGTCAGCTAGACTTCCTGCGCTTGAGCCAAGATCCTCAATCCCACTCTCCGCCAACGTATGATCACCGATGACAGTGTGGTAGATCTCACGCAACCTCATTTCTGCCAATTCACATTTCTCACAGCGGCCAACCATGTTCGAGAAGGACTGAAATCCGGTAAATGGTGGCACTGCTGATTTTGCACCGAACTGAATGCATGCTAGCACAGCTTGCACCGTTCCCCGAAACGAAAACTTGATGTACAGGGAAAATGGCAGAATAGACGACACAAAAGCATTGGCTAAAGAGGACCACGATGTGCGACAACTCACAAAATTTATTCGCTAGTGATGGCCGAATTCAACTAAACAGACATTTTGTGCTAACTATTTGCAGCGCAGACTTTCCAGCCCAATCACGTACAACTCCAGAAACGGAATATTACTGGCGAGAGAACCTTACCCTCTGAAATGGATGGGCAGGAGGCTGGCTGCGCTTTTCAACACTGAGCGATGACCGTGAGGAAGCGTACGGCTCGATGGTGTTGGATGGCGATGGCGCAGCATTCCTGAACGATTAGCGCATGAAATTGCGCGCAAAATTGCCGCAGTTTCAAAGCAACTTTCCAGTGGAACTATGAGCGGGGCCAACTATTTTAGGGGCAGGCAACCCTTACTCTGCTACTAGATTCCGTGCGAGTGTTAGCGGCAGCCTTGAGATTACACGGGTAACGAGATTAACATAAAAACGATCAATAGTCACCCCCGTAATTGGGTTAGGCTTCATTATCATATAAAATTTATATTCACCGTGAAAAAAAATCGGCAATGAGGATGAAATCTCACTTGTATTTTTCCACTAGAGAGAAGAAGTTTGGAGTGTTGCCCTCAGAGACATAAACGTTATTATGGGAGCGGATTGAGTTCTTGAATCGCTCTCGAAGTTCCGCCAAACGTCGTTCATAACTCTTCTTCTGACTTTCAAGGGAGGTCTCGAGAGTCTATGAAAATTAGATCAATAGAAATATTCTCTAAAATCGGAATTCTCAGGTGATTACCTTGATTTGTCGCTTGTAGTGTTCAGTAGCGCTCCCGTTCTCTGGTCGATTGACAATTGAAGAAATTCGTTGTAACTCAGCATCGAAATCTTCCTGAAAATTTTCTCAGACTTTGTTTATGAAATCCTAACTAGTAAGTTGATAAACATTGAGAAACAGATCATAAAATCAATGCTTTTGCCCGCGCGCGCTCATTCGCCTGCGGTTACAGTGCGCACCACTTGGGATGATAGTTGGAGTGTCAACAAAGGGAAAAAAGCGTTAAAGTGTGTAGCGATTGGAGAGAGCGCCGAAAAAGAAGCGATATTCACGAATACTCAGCTATGTTCGCGTTTGAAACAAAATATATCATTAAGAGAGCTACGGGGGAACTGAGAATGGGGAAAAAATCCGCGCTGAGACGAAAACCAAAAGAGGTGGCGGGGCCATAAAAAAGGACAAGGATCCACTTCACGTTAGGATGTGCTTCGCGATCTGTATTTCCAGAGTATAGTCGATTAATCTGCCACACTCCACACAAGTCTGGAGTGCAAGTTTTGTTCAATGAAGCATTTTTCCTTCCAGGGTTTGACAACGGTAAACGCCGGATAAACACGACATAGGGCAATAAAAAAACAGCTACGAATTCCTAGCACAGACCTGCAACCGATTCATCAGTTTCATTTTTTCCTCGGCAAAATTCTTCTCCAACTGATTTTTCTCACTGACCAAACGTACTTCCCACTGCCTTCGTTCTCGCTCCAACCTTGAAAAAAAAATTCAGCGATTTCTATGTCACTGTACAAAAGGACTAAATAACAAAGAAAAAATGCGTCAGAACCTAGGTACGTATGAAAATGTACGTACTGTAAATTGAGCTGCTTTTGTTGATCGTTCAAGGCTTCAGCAAGGGTTTTAGCCGCTGTTTGACGCACGGCTATCAGTTCTTGCTTGTGCTCGTTCCTCAGCCGATTCAGCTCACTTCCAAGTCGACCGCTCTCAGCTCCTGCTGTTCTCGAGGATTCTGTTTCATCTGAAACAGACCAGATTGCTGTTATTATCCACCCTCAAAGATTAGAAACATGCACCGAGAGAATTAAGTCTCAGGAAAGAATAAGAACAGCAGTTTGACATGATGATGAGAAGTATAACCAATCCGAAAACCTTACCAGAGTCTTGCATCAGAAGGCGAGAAGCGATCCGCTCATGTCTCATTTTCCTCTCTTTCCGCTTCAAAAGTTTCCGCCGTCGATGCCGTACGAATATGGATTCTGGCTCACTTTCCATCTCCGACAAGGTGTCACCTTTAGCCAATCTTCGTTTTCGTATCAGCATCACCTGGAAGTTGTACATAAAACTCCAAAGAAGAAAAAAAAACGGACGGAAATGTCGGGAAGCCACTTACCTGGCTCCGGAATGCCCCACTCCATCTTGATGTGAGGGGTTCGCCATCGCTAGCCTTAGCCTTCTTCTTCTGAGATGCAGTTAAATCTTGAATCCTCTCCCGTAACCTCTGAAACAAAATGTAAAAGTATCGCTTGAGAAGCCAACTAACTGGACATGCCCTCAATACTCAATATTAATCAGAATCGCGATAGCTCAGATAATGAATACCGGGATGTGGCGGTATCAATGTTTCGCTGACTCTAGCCAACTTTGCGGTCAGCTAAATGACCGAGAGCGGTCGGTCTGCAGCTAGCGGTCAGCCAGGTGAAATGATGCTGTGGCGCGCTGATAACGACAGTACTACTAACTGATGATATATAAATGACATTTAACCAAGACTGCGATGATTTTCACTTTATTTCGGAGCAGATACTGATCACTCTAATGATAAGTACATATTTCTCTTCATGCTCTCCAATTAGCTTTGAAATTACTCGTGAAGATGTACACCCCTTCACTAACATTCAAAAAAGGTCCCCCTTGTTCTTGGAGCTCCGTGCAGATTTTAAAGAAAAGAAATCCAGCAGCAACTAGTCCAGTGAAGAGAAAATATCAGCCACCGGATTCACTCAGTGCATAACCACTCTTTCTCAAATACCGTTTTTACTCTATAAAGCGAGTGTAGAGAAGAGGTGGAACAACATGATACCTTATTATGAGCAACAACAATTTCCAGTTTCTGTTTGTACATAATCAGTTGGGTGTTGTCCTCCACAGGCCGAGGCTGCATCGCCTGGAAAAACTCACTTAAATTGAAGTCTACAGTTGTGAAGATTTCTATTACAGAATAACTGAAAAACAATCCAACACCGATGCAGGGTGGAAGAAATGATGACGATAAGTAAAACAGGTCCGGTGATAAAACATTATTGTACATAAACCTAACGCCAAACTATGGCCTTGTGTCCATTAAAGACGCTGTCTCACGTCAACGATTTTGAGATTTTTACACAAGAATTTTCTTCGGAAAACCCTTATCACAACGGTACACATAATTGCTTTTAGAAGCGCTAAAAACCCATTTCTGAGCCTATTCTTTTGTGAGGGACCCGGGATGTCCATTAAGATATCTGCCACAGAGCTGCGCATCCGGTAATATTGATCGTCGGCACCTCACGCTTCCTTGTGACAGATGTCTTCAGCGCATCCTGAACTCTACAAAGCAAGGGGCTCAAAACAGAATTTTCAGCATTTTTGTAAGGGATAATTTATACCACTATCATTTCCTGAAGACTATTTTTTCGTAAATATATCTGAGCTGAAACGCTGCCCTTAAAGGCAGCGCACACGGGAATTTTTCTTTTCGTGACTTTGCTGAATTCCAATCTTTTTTTGGGGGGGAGGGGTGGCGGTGAGCTCATAGGAAATGATGAAATGGCCCGTGAAACATAACACAAAACAGGAAATGAAGGCGATGTCGTCCCATATGAACTGTTGCTACGACGTAAAATTCAAGCAAGGAAGGATACGCAAAAATTTTGCGCTATGCATAACACATCAACTAGATCCACAAGAAAAACTTAACGTTCCAGGTCTTTTTTTACAGTGTCAGTAATGAGGTTCGAGCCACGACAGCATCATCAGCGCAAAACGCGTAGAGATGTAGACATTACCTTGCTCAATTCTGTCCGTAGTTGCCTGTTCAGCTGTTCCAGATGACTTATCGCTTCAGACTGCTCTCGATTCTCCTCTAACAACCGGCTATTCTGACGCTCCAGCAGCATCGCTTTGTTCTTGGCGGATGTCTCAACCTGTCGCAACCGTGAGAGTTCTTCCTCCAACTTAAATGTCGTAATTAAGAGAAAATGAGCGTAATCGAAAAGAATTGGCTCGAGTTGCGACTCCTCACCTGTTCAACTTCATTTTGAATTTCCCGTTTGTCGAGACGAAACTTGTCCTCCATCTGAAGATACCTAGCACGATATCGTTCTTCAGTTTCTCTGAAAAAAAAAAACATAAAGTGCCTTTGTCAAGAACATCTATGGAGGACGCCGCTACTTTACCTAAGTCTAGCTTCGTAACCCTGCTCTATGCTTATTTGATTATGCTCTAATTCCTCAATGAGGAGTGTCCGCCGTTGATTTGCAAGTTGTAGCTGTTTATGTAAGTGTTCAGCTCGGGACTCTCCTTCTCGAACCATACATCTGTAAAAGAACACTTTTTTCACTCGTTGTCAAAAAGACCATAAAAGGGAAGAGAGAAGCCGTTTTCTCAATTAGAACAAAAGCTTTTTAGACAAGAAAGAAGCCGGAGGCTTCCTACAGATCAACAAATTATTGCTTCAAACAAGAAAATGATTTAAAATTGAAGGGATCTAAGTGCACACCTCAGATTATCAATGCAACAGTGCAGGGCAATTATGGCTGCCTTCACTGAGACGGGCGCTTCAGATGTTGATCGTGACAACTCTCGTTCCAGAAAACCAGACAAGTAGACTGCATTTATGCTACCGCTCATCGGTTGCCCAGATTCCTGCAACTTTCAAAGTCTGACATTAACATCTTCTGAGTGAGAACGCGCAACTCCTACGTTCCACTCACGTAGGTTTCGCTCACCATTCACCCTACATGATTCTTGATTACACGATTTGAATTTGAAAATGGCAAATAAAATAATATTCTTGCAACTAGGAGACACTTATTCCTAAAGTATGAAGCATCCCGAGAACTGGTTGAAAAGAAAGCACTGGATGAAGTAGTCCACTTTACACCGCTATTCAACAAGACAAAGCAAGCTCGGAACAAAAAACCAACAAGTCATGGTCTAGACACCAATTTGTGACGCAACCTCTCCTCAATATGATTCGCACACCAGCGACAAAAGGAGGAACTCCTAAAGGCGCGGGCCCCACTCCCCGGCACATCACCTCTGTCTTGATACTCTGACTGTCTGCGCATCCACGCATATCATTGATATCACCTTGCTCATTTGCGGTCGATGATGTGGTGCAGTGTGGTGTGCAGCTCTCAACATTAGAGTCTCATGCATGATTACGATTAGATTAACGAAATAAATTTATTTATAATTACTCGGAAAATTCAGTATTTGTAAACGAAAAGGAAGTAGATCAAACATTAAGATATAAAAATGTGCGAATTAGTAGAAAATCCCAACAATGTATTCGTTCGCTCAAACAGCTTTGATATTCAGTGGAGACGAAAGAAGAACTCAGAAATTTCAACTCTGATTCCACAAAAAAAACTTTTCCTTCCTTCATTCTTTTTTTTTTGTTTTTTGAAAAAACAGGATGTATTGCGTCAAAACATACCATCAACACCAGGATGTAAAAGTTGCTGTAACTTTTCACACACATGTACAACATACACGACGAGTTTTAGAAAAACCATGTCGATATACCTCAAGCTGGGGCCAAGTTTTACTTCCAAGAAAATATACAGATAATGTGCTGAGTAACTTCCACATTGGATTTCTTCAGATTTCCGAAATTTTGTCACGAAATCGACTACACTTCACTTGTCATAGATATTCACATGGACGCCTTTTCGGCCGAGCTGCGCATCGCCGCGATCGGCAGCCGCACAAATTGGGCCATAAAACGTCGCGGCTCGCCGATTCACACACAAAAAATTCGGAACGACCTCCATGTCCTTCGCTTACACATGAGTGCCACAATACATTCGCAATTCTGAATTGGACAATGTGTAATATTACCTTAAGAACAGCGATGCCTTCATCTATCCGAAGTCCGGCCTTGTTCCAATATTCGAGCAAATCATGAGAGTCGATAGAACTGAAGAATGACAAGTAACCATAAGGATGAGGCTAGAGTTATTCCTCCAACTTCTTTATGAGCTCGTACTATGAAACAACAAAATTAAGTATGAAATGAGTCAAATGACTCACCCCGAGTTAGTTGAGTCGAGGGCTTCGAACAGGTTGAGCGAAGAAACGAACGAATCAGCGATGAAATGAACCTGCAAGAAAACCAGTTGATGAAACTCCGAATAAACGCACACTCCGCTGAACAATGAATAAACTTGAAAAAAGAACGAAACACGAAGGAGAGACAACGAACCTCAGCGCTGAGCCGCTTTTGAAGGCGATATTGGGCAAGAAACTGTTGTACAGAAACTCGTCCAGTTCGTTCCACATCTGCTCGCTCGAAAAGGCCATTTATGTCGACGACGGACAGTTGAACAAGGTCTGTCGTATTCTCGCATAGCAAACGCGTTTCGTAACGGGTCAGCCTGTATAGAAACATAGTTAAACTTACTTAGAAATCGGTATATTCATATGTAGCACATTTGAAGATGCCGTAGCAACGAGTCAACCTATTTTTGCTTGGTAACCGTTTCAGATTTTGATTTGTTCCTAATATATACTTCAATACGGTTCAAAGACTTCCACAACACAGACAACGTAGCTAAGGTTCGCATAATCACTGCCCTGAGCGATGATGTATATTCGCTGCATCGTCGCTTTGAACGGTGTCGAAAATGAGGGGGAAGAGAGAACGAGATTAGGTAGCCCGAGATGCGCGAGAAGGACAAAATAATGTGTGAATGGCTGTGGACGCGCCGCGGTTGTGCGAGGCAACAATTTTGGCGTCAACTGTCTTGCAGAAATGCGTGAAAATGAGACTACTTAATTACAAACAAGAACCTAAAATTGCACGTATTGGAATGAAAAAGAGAAGATTAATACGGTGGAGAAGATAGCAAATCACGAAAAAGCCCACATAACAATGTATCACTGTTTCATTTCCCTGAGGATTCAGCATGAACAACTGCTGCGTCGGTATGAGGTCTGGATGCAATCAATGCCTTATTCACCTTTGTCCCATTTACAGGGAAATTTGCGAGTTTTTCAAGAGTGAGAATGCTTTTACCATATAAAAATGCAGGATATGACTTCTTTCGAGTCCTTTTCTTCAATTTTGAACGTAACAATTCTGGGCAAAAAGAGTGGTAATGCAAAGAATATTTGGAAAAGAAATTCTCAAAGACGACTTTCCAAACGTGAGATGTGTGAAAGAAAGCTCATTTTCCTTTCAAGCCCTCAAAATAATAATTCGAGACGTACGTAACAATCTGTACAGAAGTTAAGTAAGTAATCGTACTCTTACAAAACCTTTTAGGAGAACTGTACGGAAAATCTTCTCATAACAAGTAGAAGCAGAAAGTCTTCACCAATACAAAAAAAAAAAAGAAAAAAAACCTTGTATGCGCAACATTGAGCCTCGACACGCAGAAAAAAGGAGCAAGAAAGAAAAAGATGAGTACAAGGAGAACAAGGATTGATAACCTCTTCTTCATTTTGAACAGCTATCGGTAGCATTACTTTATGCTGTGCACCAAATACCATATATGTCCTCTTGTTTCCATGCAGTCAATTTTTTTTATTTCAGTTCTGTGCACCACCTCTTAGTGCTTTATGAATAAATAAAAAAAAATTAGAAGATTTGACTTCCCTTTTGATCTGTTTAAGATACGAATCAACGCGCCTCTGTAACTGCACACATATGTACACGGAACTGATCCCAAACTAATTCGACGTGATTTGCACCTCCCCCTCCTCCCCGCGTCCCCAAAAAACTGAGAAATTGCCAAAAATGGGAGCACACAGATGCGAACATTACCTTGGACGGGAATATGCCATACACGGGCGAACTGTCCCTCGACTGACTCCTACGCACACACAACAATAATCCGATCAAAACCTACGTATGCATATGTTAAGTCGGACAAATCTCTTTCGCGAAGAGGTATCAAAATAAAATATTGTGCCTGTCATAGACTAACGCGCCAACTTACGAATAAACATAAAACATTGTGGGCAATGTCCAAGAAATATCTCAGCAAAAACTTTAAAAAAAAACTGCAGCTCTAAAAAACTGTTTCGGAGGAAAATATCTGCTCGAGCTTTTGTAGGGCCCGTAACTGCACCTTAACTAAGTGAATGAGCAATTTGTGCAATTGGGGAAATGACTGACTCACTGTGAGAAATGCTTGGCAACATTCACCCTAGCAGCTCCATAGAAAAAGAAACGAGCTTTTGAATAGAAAACAAGATGCGTACTCAAACCAAATAATTGACACTTGAGTGACTCAGTGTTATATAGACTGTTTCAAACGCGACCATAGTTGACTGTTCGCGCATAATGCTTGTTTTCCTGGCCACCCTCTCAAATGCCTGCACACTTTCTCGCACTCTTTCTCTCTGACGCTTCTCCAACTACCGTCCTCTGTAGAATAAACTATATGCACGTATAACGCGAGAGCGCCATGACAGCGCCTCGAACGAATTCAATTTCTGCTAAGTGGTAATTTTACAAAGGCGCCAAGGATACGGGGAGCGGATCAAATGTAAACGGAATTGTTCTCTCAGAGTCGGGTTGTTAGTGATAGAAGCTTCCCCTTCTGAGCGAGTCTTCTACACAGCCAGATGCATGAGTGCATTAGGTAGCCCAGCCGTGCGCTCCCGAGTTCTGCTTGGGAGGATCTTTGCGAAGTCATCTAACGAATTTTGCTGTATGCTAAAAAGTACTCACTGAATTTTTTTTGCTTACGCGGGAGAATCAAGCGAACATCTTATATAGAACTTTTCAAAAGAATCACTGCGGATCACTAATAAAAGCTTCGGTTTTTGCTCAACGAACCAATTTCACAATGGTACAACTGCCCACATTGCGCTCGGCTCCTGTACAAAACTGATATAGCGCTTCGACCCAAATTCCCTAATAGCTCAATCTAGCTCCTCACGACTTGCTCCCATTCCTATTTACGGTAAGACTTCTAAGAAAAAAAAAAAACGCTGCACCGAGTGGGAAGAGGTGAAAATATAATAGAAACAGCAAAACCTCTAAAATCCACTGAAACCTAAGAGTTTGAAGACGCTCCGATCACTCAAAACAAAAAAAAAACTTCTGTATTGGTGCACAGCATCAAAGAAAAAGTAAATTGATGGTCACTAATGTAGTAGAGGGAAAATGGATTCAAATTGGTTAAAGAATAGTTATCGAAAATGTTTAGGGAACTAATCAAGATACGTCCGGAAATACTTACTTGGGAAAATAAGTATAGATATAATAAAAAAATGCGCAGGTTCGACTAGAATTACTACCGGAATAACAACATTAGCTACACAGTGCAAAGACACGACAGTCCTTCCCAACTCACGAGGAAAGAGAAAAAAAATTGAAAAAAAAAGAATGAAAAAAGGTTCTAGAACAGAAAAGTGAATGCAGTACCAGCTGCACGACTAACACTTTATAGATTCTTTGTAGAATTTTGCACGAAATTACTTTAAAAACGCTTATTCTTGCAAGATCCAGAAAGAAAAAGGCTTCGAGAGAAAAAAGGGAAAGAACTGAAACTTCAAAAAATGGAACTTAGGACAAGAAACAATGAATTGTCAAGATGTTGCTTCACTGAAGTTTTCATACCAATATCTGTTGCTTTCACCTCACAAAACTAAAAAGAAGTCTTGAACCGATATGAGGTGAACCGATGTTTCTGAGCCTTGTGGGTGGTACCGAACATAAACAAAAATGAACTAGATCAATTCGTTTTGATGTAATAAGAAAGATTTTGCGTTCAAAACTCATCAGAAGGTGGCTTTCAGAATTTACATTAGAATTTGTGACAACTGTTCTAAGAAGACCAGCTCGGAAAAGCGAAGAAATATGTGCATTTTAAATCTTTTACGGCATTACCCGCAATTATCAAACAAAAGTGCATGCCAAAATGAAAGGCAGTGGAGTCATGGTAAAATATTTCAGAATAAAATTGGAAGCGAACACAATCAAGAGAAATGGACTATCAATTTGACAAACCGTTGGCCATCTCCATAACCTAACGTTCGTGCTGTATCCTGCGCCCGTGCCAGTAATGGATCGACTGTCCCTGACGATACGTCTATTATTTCCGGTAGATAGGAAACAAATCTCTCTTTGAAGTCCTGGAAAGATTCCATGAATTAAAGAAAGAGTAGCAGAAAATAACCGGAAGTGGGAAACTATATGAGAACTTACGTAGAAATCAACGACTTCCGCACCACAGAGCACTCTTTCAGTTATGCTTTTAGCAAAAGCGGTCAGCTTAAGCTTCTCGCACAAGAGAAAGAGCCCATCTGCGTTGAGACACTGATTCTCGTCTACATTGCTTGACAGGAATAACTGAAAAAGAAATCAACGAACTATGTTCTCCTAGATAGGTACACACAGAAAGAGAATTTAATTTGACTGTAATGACATTGGAGGGGTAAATGGGAAAACAACAAGGTTTGGAAGAAATCCAAAGAAATATAACAACTTAGCTATTTTTGCTGGACCAGTGGCGCACACCACAGCACAAAATAGCGGAAATTCTACATAAACCACCGTTTAATACAGGTTGAGACAAAAATTTTGGTCTGGCAGTGAGCGATGCGCGACAACGCGATGCGGCCACCTAGTCATTCCAGCAACGATGAAGCATGGTCATCGATCGGTGTTGCCGCGTCACTAATCGCACCACATTGTGAGAGGACAACTCCTAACCCCAGCCCGTACATCCCAACTTTACGAGGTTCGCGAATCTAAGCAATTCCAAACCCAATCACTGACCAAATTCTTTTCTTATCCTTAGTGCCTCACCCATGTGCATCAACTTCGCAATAGCAGGCTCTTATGCGATTCGAGATACGAGCAGGATTTCAATCAAGCGGGAGAAGTAGATTAAGCACTTGACTCTGCTGTCAACCTACCCTTGCCTACGTCTGTGATACAAACACAAATGCTGACAAATGAAGAAAACCAGATGACCCTTACTGTAAACAAATGTATTTGTCATTGTCGCGCTTCGTAAGAGCTGAACGAACAGGTTAGCAACTCTTATTCGATTATCGAATTTTATATCATGAAAAACTTGTAATTCTATGGTGTTCTTAAAACATGTTAGTCGTCTGGAGTTCCTATACAATATGCGCCACTTTTCACAAACGTCCCCATACAGTACACAACACGTCGCGATAGCGTAGCTAAGCCTGCCTAGTTCTTCAAAAATATTTCACACAACTATAAACAACGGCCCATCGAACTAACACGGCTGCAACATTTACGCAAGCTGAGTATGCTGTTTACATAACACGATGATGATAAGTGCGCTGATGTGTTTGCTCAGTGCTGTTCATGGGACGAACGTACGCAGTACAAATGGACGTACGATCTAGTACTTTTGCCACCGTTGGTTGGCAACTGTCCCTGTTTATACCAACCCAAATAGGAAATAATAAACAAAAGAGAAAATATGAGAAAAAGAATGCAAAAGCAATAGTGATAGCATTAAATCTCACTAACCCTTTTCAACTCCTGTACATGGGTATTGTCATCATCTAGTGTTTGGCCCACTGATGTCATATGTTAACAAACAATATTGCGGGACATGGGCCGGAGCTGAAATCACTTTTAATTAATCTATTCAAGAAAACTTCATGTGAAAATTACGGTACGTAGCTTAGAAGCATAAGAATCAACTGCACAGACAATGTCATCATTACGAATTGGACAGGATTTCGGGAAAGGACATCAAGGATGAGGATGAACGAACGGATGACGAACTGAACACGAACCGACGCCCAACATCAACTTCTGTTGAGTCACTGCACAGAGTATACTAAGCACTCAACTCAAGAAATACGAAGGAACTGAATGCAAACTGGAAACAGCACCGTTTATTTAAATGCTGTTAGGCGGAACGACTCGGAGTGAAAAAGGAAGCACAATGCCTGCACATAAAAACGGTGATATAAAACCTGCGTACAGCAGCGTCTTCAGCATAAGTGGTGTGAAATTACTGTTTACAAGGTTAAACGGCATTCCTATTCACGTCAGAGTGAATCCAGAGATTCAGTGCAGAAGCCAAATATAGAAAAAGAGATGCCGGTTACCGCGGCTGAGTCAACTTACATCTCTACATGGTCACATTCAAGAATAAGAACAAATCTGGTTGTGGTAGGCCTACAAAAATCAAAAGCAGCCCCGCGAACAGGAGACGGTCGACAGAATCCAAACGAGGCTGCAGAGGGAGAAGTAACTCCGGTTGTGCGCATTTACGACCTGACGCAATCACATAAACCTGCGCACAATCGCCGACCGACCGATTTTCAGAGGGCTCTGGGCGAGTTTGGCCGGTGATAAACCACAATATGAGGAAGCGTCTACCAATTTGTCAATCCCAACGAGATCCTAGTTAGGCTATGACGGTGGACAAACCGCTAAGTGGCATCGATCGATGCAGCGATGTACAACTGTTTAGCTGCTGGCCGAAAAGCGCATAGTACAGTTAATGCTGCCCATTTCCAATGAGCCTGGAAAAAGAACATGGACTCCAAAACGAAAAAAGTAAAAGAAATTTGCATTTAGCTGTGTTGTAGTCCCTTTCACCTTAAATAATAATTAAAGTGATATTGAAAAAAACCACGGGAAAGTGTGCGGCACATGTATAGGTATGCGGGTAAATATGCAGTGGGCATAAATACTTAGGTTTCGTGGCTTTAAAAACAGGTTACATAACCGTAGCGACTTCTGACGCATCCAACACAGCCAAATTTAGTTTTTGAGATTCATTGTTGTGAAAGGAGGGTTACGCCAGACGCATTCCCAGACAAGGCACCAGACTGTCATGCTCAGGAAACCTCATAGACGGCACATCCGAGAGCTAACCTGCTTTTACTACACAGTCTCTCCCCCTCGCTCATCTGCACATATGCCTCTCGTGATGCAGCAAGGGAACAATTCTCCTATAATCGAAAAGCGGAGCAACAAATATCAACTTTGGTTTTCGAAATCTACCTACTTGAATATAGTCAAGTCTTGACAAAACGGCTTGGTGCGATTAGTCTATTGATTTTAATTTATTCCGAGAAACGTGTACATACTGTCTGTTCCAAAAATTAGAGCAATTCAATGTTCGCGTGTAGCTGCACAAGGCGCATTTAGTTTCACGTCAAATCATGGAAATTGAGCGTTATCAGTAACTGGAAGCGTGTCAAAACGAGTCATGCCTATAACAACGAGGGCTTCAATGTGGCAAGAATGCTGAAACAGACAGTAGTGATAGTCTAAGGTCACGGCGCATAACAGGTTAACCCGAAGAACCAACCCTTGGGTTAACGCATATCAACGTGGGGCATGCAAGTGATGCGGTGCGGCTGCCTCTGTCTGCGATGCAGTAATGTTTCACTCTACAATCTAGAATCGAAAACACATGTGAATTTTCCACAGAGGAACAAGGCACAGACATCCTAGCGTACTTCAAGTGAAAGTACAAAAAAAAACTAATAAAATCACATCCTAGCAATTTCAGCAATACTGCGTACTGGACACATCCCGAATCCCAAGCTGGAAGGGCACGCACCGCGATGTTGGCATAGGTTGGCTTACATCCAATGCGATAAACAATATGATTAAGCGTCGAGTAAAAAACTGGCTGTGCAATCTGCACTCAGTACATTGACTTACGACAATTTTTGAAATCGATGGTTCAAGCAAACTAAAACCCCTGTGCATAATTTAAGATTTACTCTCGCAGTTTCGAACACAGGAATTGATAAGCCATTTAGAAGCAGAAGTGTACGAGACAATAACAGTTTTAAATTGTTTTTTCAAAAAAAAAAAAAAGACACGCTGTCAAACAGAGTGGTGCCCAAGCTTTGATACGCTTTGGAAAAAAAGCGGAACTCTCGCTCCAAAATTGGTCGTGTTAGATGCTTGCGTAGAATTTAACATTTTCAAAAGTAGGATGGTGCTATCCCGGAGCCTTATTCAGTATATAGCTTCTTCGTGTTGTAGACAGTGACCGTTTGATCTTTTTTTTTTGTTTTTTTTTTTTGCATTGTTCTACTGACTTATTGTTGAGCTGTTTGTCATCTTACTCACACAGTCTGGCCTGAGGACGGTGTTATAACACCAAAAGCTTGCCAATAAAAAATCAGACAGGAGTCTAAACTGTCTACAGCACGAAGAAGCTATTTTCAAAAGTGAAAAACATGTACATACTATTGAAGAATACTTTCATTTGATGAAGAGTACGAGTGCAAAACGTTTGTCAACTCGTTAAAAGCAAGACGTTCCTCTCTCAAATTTCCAACAACACAATCCCTCGGCTATTGATTGGATTGCAGTACACGGCAAAAAAGTGGTTCGAATTTCTCGTTGAATATTCAACAATGTTTGGAGATGATGTTGGCAGAAGTGAACGATGGATTGACGGAAAACGACACAATGGTGGGAATTCTTGCTGAAGCGGTGACATTGCAGAAGATGTTATATGTTTCTGACAAAATGGGCAACATTAAACGCTATACGACCGAATCGCAGTTTATGTATAAGGAATACAATGGAAATCCTTTCACTGAACTCATCTGCTCTACTCAGTATTGATTTTCTCGCCACTTTCATCAAGAGCATTTAAAAGGGGAAGGCAATGCTATCGTACGAAAAACCAAATTAGAAAATCCGCTTGCATGAAGAAAGGACATGAAACAAAGCAAGAACAGCCATGGATTTCCTCTCCGATAATTAAAAATTAGAGGAACGGAATACTCAAAACTACGCGGCCAAAATAGCACAGCAATTTACAGCAAAAAAGAAAAGACGGATAAACTTTGATAGCAACCTTTCCGATTCACTTTCACGGCAAGGAGGGATATGTAACGCTTCAGTAAATTAATTAACGTCAAGGATGGACTGAACATATGTGTCGTACAAGGGTTGTTTTGACATGGATGTAGTCATAGAGATTCAAAGACCAGTATTAACCCTATCACATGACAGCAGTATAAACCGAGTTCCTTAATCAATGAAACATAAAGGATTGATCCCAGCAGTCCACCACAATTCGTTCCTTCATATGGAAAGACCATACATATGGATTGAACGGGAAGAGGAAAAACGCTAATAAATGTGGAAGTGTAAGCGTGAAAGTATCGCAGAAACTAGTTATAATCGGAGGTACGCACCAGGACAGCTCGAAATCCAAGCCATAAATGGGGGTATGTGAGAATCCAGAATGGGATTCATATCTGCGATCGATGAAGTAAAAAAGCGTAAGTAAACTCGGAATGAATGAATAGGGATACAGCTGCGATTTTGAAGTGACTGCATGGAAACGATGCAAGGACGCACAACACCATTATAATGTAACGAAAACTAAGCACTTCCATGAATTATATTCTACCTCGAAAACAAAGATAAATTAGCACTTTTCCGCACTGACTGTTTTTCTCTGCTGCCTCCCTGAGCACCACGCACTTCCTCGCGTTCTTTTTTTCTCTAATAACTCTCCACAAAAACACGCCAATAATGAGTGAGGCATTAAAGCGTACAAATATACGGGACGAAGGTTGAAAAACGATTTAGGAAGCAGCTTTCAAGCAATGAGTTGACGCTGATATGGGCGCGGGTAGTGGAGGTTAATTCCACGGTCAACACAGCGAGGTGAGGAGGACTGGTCGGCCGTGACGCGAGGTCCGAGGGTCCGCAGCTTGTATTTCACAAGATCACACGAGCCGCGCAAACGAACAGAAAAACGGACGCATTCGGGCCTCGTGCTGAACCGTCCAGCTCCAGCCAGCTTCTGGTGCCATATCGTAACGTCATCTATGACTAACGGCCCTGCTGACATCACAGCGCTTGCCGCAGCATACTAGAGTAAAATTTCTTAAAAGCTATGACTAGATCAGTTGACAAAATGGGACGTCTCTCGGCGAGATGTAGTCCTTGTCGAAAAGATAGACGCATTGCGCGTGCGGTTTCTCAGCGTTGCGGCTGCAGAATCGCGACGGGACCTACTCGACCCTCTCACTTGAAGCGTGCTTTCTCAGCATCCCTCGTTCAGGTCCCGACGCGATGGTGCAGTCACGCAATCCGTCTATTTTTTCAACAAGGACTATATTTATAATGTGTTTCACCGCAGAACATAGTATTGAAGTTAATAGAGAAAGGGAGGACGCGAGAAATAGTGCCGTCTTCGGAGAGGCAGGCGAGAAATGCAGATCAGAGTACTCAACTATCATCGTTTCTGAAACGGATTATAGCAACGCGATAGTGTCGCAGCCACAGAATCGTGGTGGGCCTTCACGACCACCCGCATCTCTCGTTCAGGTCCCGCCGCGATTCTGCAGAAAACCACAAATCAGTAAACATGACTGTGAAACGTCATTAGAAGAAACTACATATGTAGAAGAGACATCGCAATAAAATGCCATGAAGCGTGAACATTTCTAATAGTCTCGAACTAATGATTGTTAGATTATATCGATCTACGCTCCTGGGAGACACAATGCCGGTTACATGATAATATCCAGAAGAACTGGCGATGTGCGGAAACCGCATAGATGATGTCTCCCAACATGAAATAGAGGTTGGAAAATTTGGTTTACTTGAAGCAGACGTTCTAGGAAGGAATGAAAAGGTAATACTGGGACGCTATTTCGCAATTTCGTTCCACTCGTCAGCACATCTATTCCAGGACATCTGACAATACCAACAGTGTAAAATTACGTAGCAGAGAGATCCCACTATCAATATTTAATATTCGATCACGTTCTGTAATTTGACATAAATGGAGGCTAATAACGCTGAATGTGCAGCAGTGTTGTAAGGAGCTTGTTCCTCCTTCCAAACTAACAGCCTCCTCTGGAGCACTTTTTTTTCAGGGCTGCATTACAAACACAAAGCCTAGGATTTAAATTCACCTTATCTGGGAGCGTTCTGCTAGTGCACGCGGGTGTGGAGCATTATACCTGAAAAATGTGGCACAGTCGAGCGCCACGAATTGTCAATTCACCCAAGTGGCCAATCACAGCGCCCGCCTGCTCCGCCCACTCCAGGTATAACGCTCTACACCCGTGATCGTGATAGATTCGTGCTAATACGCTACTGGAAACGTCGTCAAGAACTTCGACCACTTAGGAAAATGCAAATTTTGAGGGCTCGACGGCGGTGCCGCCCAGCGGGACATGGAGCGAGAGGATGTGCATGGCTTGTGGGCTGCGGTAGACAGCCAGAGTGCCGCGCCGCGGCAGACTGTGCTGCTACATGTTGGTCTCGACAGTTGAGATTCCCTGTACTAGCATACCAAAGCTCTTCAATCTCTTGCTAGCTGGGAGTTTGAACCAGTTCAGTACGGAGCACAATATTTACTACAGCATTACCTAATTATGCAGGCTCAATGTGGCAATTACAGAGAAACCCAAACGGTCGTAGACAAGGGCCGGAACCGCGGCGCAGGCACCCTGGGCTAGGATTCATGAACGCATAACCGAGCAAACCCAGGCTAGGAAACCAACTTTCGCGTCCTGAGTCTCCTCTCACTCCGTAGTCTGTGCAGGACCATCCACGCTAACCACCGTTGGTTCGCGTGGTTAACGTTTCATGAATCATAGCCCTGGTTGTCTGCTGCACCAAGGCAGCGAGCCTGCTGGGCACATATACTCAACTCCAAATGTCCGCAGACAAGAGTTGGGACCGCGGCGCGGTTTTCCTCCGCGTCTCTGCCCTGCATGCCACGCTGAATTCGTGCAGCAGACAACGAGAGACCCGCGCCGCGGCCCCAACTCTTGCCTGCGGACATTTGGACTTGACTGTAAGAGTAGAGGGTAAAACGTGGACTCCATTTAATTTCATAAACATAGTGTTTATCGATTATTTGGACGTTTCGACATTTTTTGGGTAGTTGATGTCATCTAGACCTAGATCTCATTATTTCATAATTTTTTTATAACATTCAATCCATTTGTTCACTCGATATCCGATTCAATCAATCAGTGACTACTCAAAACTAAATTTGAGTCCATTCAATTAGATGTCTAGTGCAGAAAGAATTGAGGTGGGAAACAAGATGTCCACCTCGGTACAGGGCAACATTTTGGTTTCAAATCCAATACTTGTACATCAAATTTTGCCATCACCGTATGAAGAAAACATAGGCAAGGAACAACCTCATCCATAGACTTTTTTCTTAGTTTTCCGGGTCAGCAATCATAACCATTCACAGTTTGATTAAGAGGCCTACGTGGAAGCTCACTGTTGCTAAAAAGAGCTAGGCTATAAATTAGCCCACACAGGGAATCAATCATATGAGCAATCCCTCATCTGCTTTCTTGATGTTCTCCTCATATCTCGCCTCATAGAGAGGGAAAGAACACAGCAAAAAAGTCATTCAAGATTCAAAGAATTGCGAGTGCATGCCACATACAACCTAGACAGTATATCATCGTGAGGGGAAATGGGGCGTTACTAAGCCACCATGGTTGGTACATTGATTGAATGCACCAATCACAGCAGCCTAGTAACGCCCCAATTCCCCTCGCGATGATAGACACCCCAACCTAGAGGCTTCACGGGATCCAGACACTATTGCTATGCTTACTTTAACAGTTAATTTCCTGCACCTGCACATAAGAATATATCAACTGACTGTTGGGAACCTGTCTCGTACGAATTTCCCAGTTGAAAGCTGTAGCAAATGAGACTATTACCCATAGCAGATTCATCTTTTAAACATGAAGAACAGGAAAACCCGATTAAATCAAACTTCATGACACTAAGCATGACACCAAGTGATGGAAGTCTCAGGAATGAGACAGAGATACGTAACACGAGCCCTTTTTCCCAGTTCTCTGAGGCGTACTTGACTTCACAATGGGATTGCTCTCATTCCGTTGTCAGCTGTTACTCGTCAAGCCACGTGATTCCTTGGAAATTCTTCAACAAGAAAAAAAAAACTGAATTAATCGAACATACAATGATTGGAAATGAAATGTGTCAGCATGACCATAATTATTTTCTACCATTGAAGCGAAAGCGAATGAACATCCATTCAGGAATATGGAAACCAGCCTAGTGGAAGTGTGTTTTCAATGTCACAACAATGCAAAGCGCTGTTCGTGTGTTCATATGTCGAGATATGTACGTAGGTGGAACCAACTGTGCTTTTTTCTAAACGAACGAACCTCATTTCATAATTGCCTGTTTGAGCAAATATGAGCCTTTCAGCAGTCGAGTTATGTAGCTGTTTTTCTACAGTTAGGGAACTCAACGAAATAACTATGCACTCGACTATTCCACATTAGTAATCGCAGCTAACAAGAAAAATAAAGCATGGAATGCGATGAGTATGGAAGAAGAATTGCAAATTTAGTTACTAACAATAGTCAGTGCACCCTAATATTAATTAAAAATCACCACACTTATAAAGAATAAAATATGCGAAATAATTCCAGGAACCATATCCTAACATAAGATGGGGCAATATAACGCTTACATGAGATATGTTCTCAGCCGTGTTGCACCGGCAGCGAGCGGCTAGAGCATAGACAGGGGCGGGGGGG
>JARK01001482.1:391095-406613 GCA_000688135.1 Ancylostoma ceylanicum
GAGTCGGGTCCGCCGTTGTGATAAGGGTACGCCGGTGTCCAAAAGTGGGTAAACGCCTGCGAACGGGTCGACAGATGGAGAAGAGGTGAGCCGGTGCAAAGTAGCATTGAAATGCTCTCAGTCAGGTTGATCTTTGTTCATGTTGTCCTCTGCGCCTAAATACAGTGAGAAAGTACCAAGGGCCAGGCCTCAGCAGTGACTGTTACACCACCCATATTCTGCCCACATCACGTCCCCTCCTGCCTGTTCTACCCTCATTTGTGTCTGAACACACCGCTCCGTCCTCTTTTATATATTCATGCTCATTGTTATCAATGGATCACTCACAGCAAACAAAGAATGATTAACCATTTCCTCTGTTCATTCCAGGTTGAATCGGTTACATATAGCTACGATTAGCAATTTCACCCGAGAGAATGATCAAATTGCTCTGACAGACGGAAACAGTTCTCTTTGATCAGTCCATTTTATATGGGGAGGCATATAGGGAAAACGGAGCGAAATCTGCATGCCCATTATTCTTCCAGGATGGATGCGAGGTGAAGTCATGCGAGCGAAGCGAGCATAAAGAAAAGTCTGGAAGTCCGGCGTCAGCCGGACGGCCAGACTGGTGAAATATTAAAACGCTGAAGAGTAAGAGTAATGACTCTTCATTAACGAGCCTTGGGAACGATCCTGAATAGTTTCCAAGAACTGCGAGACACGATTTGGCAAATTCTGTTCCCAGAAATCAAGCTAGGATTCGACGAGATCCTAGGAATATCTGGTCAACTCACTACCATTTTAATCCTTTTCCTTGGCCTACATGAATCACTACGACCTATGGTGAACGCGTGCTTGTAGTCACATTTACCCCTAAGGCACCTGGCACTCGCTAACATGTTCACCTATGCGTGACGTTGTCTTTGCCCGGCCTCTGTCCCTGGGTAATCATATCCATGGGAATGCAACTACCTAACTTTGCAATGGTTTATCAGAACTCTTGGCTTGGACGCGTCAGGCAGATTTCCCTGGGTAATCATGTTGACGCGCCTGTCAACGATGGACGATAATTTGCGCGGTGGTAACAGGTTTACCCTGGGTAGTATCAATAATGCAACCATTCCCAAGCCCTCGTCTTTGTTCTCTCTCATGCAGTATTTCTTTCCCGACTTCCTCGGAACGCATTTTTGTTCTAACCTGTTGTTTTTCAGACTGCTCCACCCTTGATCGGTAGACTGGTCCCATTTGTTGCTGTTTGTGTTGCGAACGCTATCAACATCCCAATGATGAGGAGAGGGTACGTTTCAGTTCAACGATTTCCTCTTTTCTCTTTACTTTTATTGAGCATCCACTTAACGTTTCTCTGTCCAGTACTTCTGCACTTATTTTAGTGAGCTCACAAACGGCATAGACATTGTGGATTCGGAGGGTAACAAACTTGGGTCAAGCAAAGCCATCGCAAGATCCGCAATTACTCAGGTTGTCATATCCCGTATAGGAATGGCAACACCTACTTTCGGTACGTTTCGCTCTTTTTTTTTTGCAGAAGCAAATGTATTTCGAGTAATTTTTCTTGTTTCAGCATTGATTCCCGTTATCGTCAATGCTCTTGAGAAGAAACCTTACTTCAAGGTAATAGTTCTAAGCTTTTGTGAGATTAATTAGCACAAAGTATGTCTCTTCCGAGATACGCCTCATTTCTTAGAAGTGTTTGGCGTGAATGTCGAAATGGCACGCTTATTTGTGTGTTCCTCCTGTGATTTCTCAATTCTGACGAAGAAAGAGAGAGGAAGAACCTGAGCGAAAAAGGGTGTCAGACTTGAGTATGGAACAGGACTGGAATAATCCAAATAGAAAGGTGGTGAGTGTGGGTAAGGCCCAAATTTGCTAAGCAAAACGGTCCCGTCGACGCTTTCTTATTACCCTCAATATCCCTCCCCCTCACCTTCACCTTGCAGAAGGACCTCAGCAGCGTGCCAAAGGAGATAGTGGAGAAGAATGAAGCCAAATGCACCTTTTTGAATTATACAGCACAAACTCGCCTGTTAACTCGCCATAACACCTCACTAAGAGGCGAGGGCTAAGGAACAAGCAAGCACCTAGTGAGGGACGTACTGTCTTGAAGGGTTCCTATATCTGATCGGCCTTCGACGCGAGGTGGTCCCATTTGGTAGGCATACCTACTCATGCCGACAACGTTAAGCTTAGCCAAGGAGAGCTAACGCTACCTTTCTATTATGGTACCAGCGGAATCGGGCAAGCTGTTATATGAACAAGTACGTCCGGTCAAGCGTTGATTCATCACTGAAATCACCCAAGATAAACGTGTTGGCACTCTAAATTTACCCTTCGTTGGCACTGACTTCAACGTTCCACCCTGAGTAGTCCCTGTGAATCATCCAAACCTTGGGAAAAGACCTGAAAGATGGAAGAATTTGTGTGGAGAGTGCCAGAACAACCAGAGCGGCAGGACCAGGACCCGGATGCATCATTGGAAGGTTAAACTTATACTCATGTGTGTGATAACCCATGGATCACTGCTGAGTGTAGCCAAAGGCACGTATGAGTAAACATACAAATGAGTGACAGGGTAATGGTAAAATTGTGTACGTTAACATGTTTACCATTTGTAAGTTCAATCATGCAGCTGATCCGAGAGGTTACCAGCCGGTCATGGTTGCCTTCGACCATGGATTTCATCCTTTATATGATTTGATTATCTTTGTTTGCATATTCTAGGTGATATGCTTCATCCAATATTTCGGATGAAGCCAGTTACCACCTATCGATTTGCCTGGTTTAGTACGGTAGTAGTAGTGAACGTTATTTACTCATTCAGGCTCGTCCTCAGCTGTTCGGACCAATCCAGACCGTGTTGTGCGGAATGATTCTTCTCGTATCGACACCACTTGGCTGTGCACTGTTCCCGCAGATGACTCCAGTTCGCGTGACGAAGCTCGAGCCTGAGCTTCAAGAAAAGATCAAGGCTCTGCCGAATTCACCATCAGTTGTTTATTGCAACAAGGGTTTGTAATTTTGCTGGTCGCTCAACATTGGCTTTCGCTTTATGCTAAGTAGCATTTTTACTTAAGTACAGATGGAAATGTTTTGCGAGTTCATTCATAAGCGGAGACTTCTTATTTTTCCCCTTTCGGTACCTCTTATCTATCGCTATTGTATCCTTCTTTCGTATGTTCAGACGTGTTTCCCCACTTTTACTGAGCATTCCTCACACAGTCATGAGCTCTTCTATCCGTGTAGCAATTTGTAGCTTCTGAGTTTTGTTTGTCCAGGTGAGCTTCCCTAATTGCTCCAGCTATGAGCAGTTTCATTCCCAGAGCTGATCCTACATTTCCACTTGCGGTTGTGATAGATTGAGTTTCGTAATGGTCAGGCATAATAGTACGTATTCCTTTACGAGACTTCCTCTATCGAGATATACCCTTTCATTGCTTTCCGTCCGTCTTACACTCCATTGTGTACCTCGAAGGTTGTCCATGTTTTACTGCATAGATATTTTTGTCTTACGCATGATAACACACATGTGTGATAATCAACATTTATCAGAACTCGCCAACGTTGTGATGCCTTTTTGATTTTGTTTTTGACGATTTTAATGTGTTGTTGAGTGCCTCGCAGAACTTCACCCACCACATTCACTTTAGGAAGTTAGTATTCATAGATGACGAATAAAAATTAGTATTGATAGATGACGAATAATAATATGAATTCTCCGTGGACCATGTTGTGTAGAGGCCATAGTAATGCCCAGTTATCCACATCCTCATCCATGAATTAGGGCTGTCCTTCGTTGCCTATCATTTCCTCCGACAGGAACGATATTACTGAAAAACAAGCTCTTTCATCTCTAGAACCCAGCAACTAGGGGTAGTGACGCGCTGTTTATGGGATAACGAAGCAATGCTTCAAAAGCCCTCAGTTATGCACAGGTGATACCAAAGATCCTCAAAAATAGCAATTGTTATCTCGGTAACGGCTCTGCTCTGCTGTGGGTAATAGAGAGAAGCAGTTCTAATCCAGGAAGCCTAGATAGTTATCGCAAGCTCTATGTAATTTGAATCCTTGAACCGAATGCATGAAACTGTATAAAAATCCCCATAGTGTCCATCTATGATATTCTTTCGATTTGCACAAATACTTGCCGTTGTACAGGATTTAATAGTTCTATAATATTAAGGGGAAATCAATCGTACCTATGCTGTTGTGATTCCATTCTCAACATATTATCTTCATTGTCTGAATTCAGGGAAAAACTTTGACATTAATAGTCTGAGTTTAATTACAGATATGGCGGCAAGCGTAAACATATTTTCGATTCGAAATGTTTCCATTCATGCGAAATAAGAGACAGGAAACTAAAATCACGCTAAAACACATATTTACGCCTTTGCTAGTATCTACTTAACAAAATTGAACCTCACAAAGCATTGTTTAACGGTGTAGTTTATCTCACGCCCTTGTTTTCCCGGTTCTGGTGGTGAACTTTGCCACATTCACATCCGACGTTTTCTATCATGTCTGTTCCCCAACATTCTCGATTCATAAATTATTCAAGCATGTCTTTCCGGAAAAGAATAGATTGAGATAAAGTGGGGTTTTAGGGACCGATCTGAAAGAAAGATGGGTAGCTATGTATCGCGGGGGAACGTACCCCAATCTACACTGAGAGAACTTGCATGGTTGGATATTTCGGCAAGTTTTCTTTCTACTTTTCTTGGATTTCCTTTCCAGGAGTGCACACACATCCGTCACGCACTGGGAGAGGAGGTGTTTGGTGGATTAAATCGTAAATTAAGAATGCCTTGAACAAGTCAAAGCGTCGGCCAAATAAACGTGCTTTTTAGCAACTTGTGTGGCACAGCATTGAAATTCATCAATATCTACCAGAAGTGCCCAGGTTTTACGAAATATAGTAACATGGAAGTTCTGACTTTTAACTTTGGATCTCCAAATAGAATGTCTCAGTCAGGCTTTGAGCGCCTGGTCCCAGCTCACATAATTATTATTCCGCCTAGTCCGTTGCGTTTATTGCCCGCTTTATTCAAAATATTTTGGTTTTTCTACGGTGAGATTCCAATACCACACTTTTGTAGACCCCAATCTAGACATCCAATACATAGTCCTGATGCCGGCACGATTGGCCACCGGCCAAACATGGCTAATGGTGCAAAACTTGGGTCAGCGTGATGCCCGCACCATTTGGCCAGCACTCAACGGCCAAATGAGCGGGTCAAATCTGGCCGCTATTTTAGATGAAGCCACGCGTGGCCAATTGGCAGACTTCGTAGTAATTTCCCGGTCTTCAAGGCCCAAACGTTTAGAAAACCTCAATATTGCCAAGTAGAGTGCTTCACCTCCCATTAGAAGTTCTGAGAAATTTTACTATGTAAAAAGAATAACTTGGCTCCCCCCTCCCCTCCCTTCACCATTTTTGCACCAAAATCAACAAGATTATAGTTCGCACTAAACCACTTGCAAATGGATATCTGATGAATTGATCTCATTTTTGGCAACCATATCGCACTAGGACACAACTTTTGCATACGTACATATTGTATACAGTAACAAATGCGGGACAACCAGGATATCAATTTTTAGAGAGAAATGGGTACCATGTGCAAGATAACGTCTGTAGTTCTTCATACCGCGAAAAATGACTCTTATTGTGGAATTTAGTTTTCACCATTGCGACTGCCTAAATGAACCGATTTCCGAGCATAGGTTGATATGAGAAGGGTTCTTTCCGTGCGCAGCACATCAGAGAACCCTTCTAATATCAACCTGAGCTCTCCTGAATGAGTTTCTGGCAGAAAGATAAAAAATAAAAAGGAAACGCAAGGAGAACTATCTCCACTTTTAATTGTCCCCTCGCTGTCAGCTATCATCCTGCAAAATGAACAACTTTTTCTCAGAAAAGGTACATAGCGATAATGTTGTGAATATGCAGCATAGACGAAGTGGACATCATGCAGAGAAACCTAAATAAGCTATGAAAATGCACTTATATGGCAGCCACTGGTCGCTTCCGCGCAGACCAGAGCTTGCGCGCGGCTGCGACGCGCTTTCGCGGAAGCGCCATTGTCTGGGAATCACCGGCCAAATCTTCGGGGTCAAAAGTGGTGTCAGCGGCCAGCCACCTATGGCCCTATATGCCATTCCGGCATAAGGCCTCATGTCGAGATCTTAGCACACTTCGAATCTTCGGATATTTGAAATTTTACCTTCGACCTTTCCGAGTCACATGAACGACCATGTCGCGGATCATTGTTAACACTCCTAGCTTTCTCTCACCTCACGTGCGCATCGCACGAATTTCCGCTACACGCGTTTGGGCTTAACTTTTAAATGAGCATTAACTTTATAGATAGCACCCACTGAAATACTCATGTTCGCAATTTCGCTGATTGTGGGAGTTTTTAGGAGCGCATTATCCATTTCTGATGATGTTATTGCTCGAAACACAAGAGAAAGCTGGGAATACAAGATGTTGTTTGCCGCGTGTTTGAATGCGCGGACGAGTTTTCCGCCAGCGCTTTGCAAAAGTGCATACAGCGCAAACACAGTGCACAACAATAAACAGGGTAATAATTCCTTCAACACAACAAATCAATGACATAAAAGTAAAATATAGCAATCATGCAAGTGAAAACAAAACTAATCCAACAAATAAATCAAAAACTAATTGTAAGCAGTTTCGAGAATGGCTTTGATGGTTTTTTGCTTCCGCTCTCTAGAACTATTTTTCAAATTTTCCAGCTGTGCGTCCTCATTCTACTTCTTGTTATTATTACAATTCGCTGTCTTTTCAAAGTAATGGAGCGATCACCATCTTTATGTGCTATATCTCTAGGATACTGTATAATCGTTATATTCATCGTAGTACACGACTTGGGCTTCAACTGTCTCATGCTCAAATATTCTGAAGTACCTGTGAAGTAAGTTTTACCATATGAACTTCCTGTTTAGTAGTAAAGGCCTGGACTACAGGGTGGCCTATGAATACTTATAAAAAATTGCATTATAAAAATAGTTGAGGAGACGTGCAATTTACTTTTATGAAAGGAAAAAAAACGTTAGGTTCACTCGATGTCCCTTATTTTGGCGCGGATCGCAGTTCTAAGGCTTGGGTTCTCCTCCTGTTCTGGCCGGTCGCGATCTTGTGCGATTTCTTTCTAGGCTCCCCTCAGTGACTTGATGGGAGATTGAATGCTGGTTTTTTTATAGATCTTGAAGTCCACCACTGTCTAAGTAGAGAAATTGAGGAGGCGAGAGTATGTCTAAGCGGGTTGACAAGGCCACCAATCCTTGGTGGACTTTCATTCTGACAGACGGGTACTTCACGAATCTGAGGGAGGCAATGACCATTTTTGCAGCGGTTGGTGGCCCACGAATCTGAGGGAGCCTGTGATCATTTTTTTAGCGGTTGGTGCCCCAGAGAAGCAGCTGGTTCCTTAATAGATCTTCTCTCATCTTCTTGCCCAATTTCGTATCTATTCCTTGAAAATGTGGGAAGTTCTCCCTGTCCCAGGAACTTCGGCGAAAATTACGGCGCATATTAGGTAAGAAATTCAAGGAACGATACGATCTCTCTGACTGCGGAAGCTTCCTAGCAACCTACTCCATGTACTCTGAAATTCTCGCGATCATGGGCTTGCTAATTCGTGAGCTGCTTCTCCTCAATGAGGGCTATCCTCACGTAGACGATGATTTTCACCCATAGTTCAGCCATACATAGCATACAATCCGAGGGATATGATCCATCCCAGAGGAAGGAGCACAGAGCGAATCAAATGTTTTCGCCTTTGTAGGTCGTAATAAGTTATTCCTGAATAGGTTGATGGAGAGTGTCTCTCAGACGTTTTCTGTGTGTTTCTTTACTGTAGGAAAGTATTTATGCACCAACTGGCATAAAATTTTCGATGTTGGAAGAGTAGGAGTGATGTCATCGCAACAAACGTTACTTATCCTTGCAGAAAATACTGTAAACAATTCCCTCTACAGAGTTTATCTACATCACCAAGCTATAGGAGGGCTTGAAGATTTCCTCTCATTCTACAAACACAGCCTTAATGATTATTCCTGCTCCATTTCAGATTACGAGTTCGGAATCACTTCTACCACAAAGGGACAGATTTTGTAATTTCTATAGTGCTTAATGCGCTCAAATTTTATGAAAGATTCGTTCTAATTGTTCTGCACGCCTTGCTATCGTTCAATAGGGCTTGTGCAGTCTTTGCTCCGTTGAGATACAGTCACATATTTAATCTTCGGAACACCAGTATAATGGTCGCATCTGCATTTGTGATTTGCTTACCAGTCTTCATTATTTATGCCTTCCGTATATGTAAGTGTTTTAAGTCGATATTCTTATTCAACGTTACACCAGCCTTTCTTACTTGACGTGCTGGTTTCTGAATGGGTCATTTAGTTGGATGCTTGTACTTCTTCGAACCATACGATTATACGTTTTACTTCAATTACAACCTATGCTTCCATGTTCACAGAATTGTTGAATGGTTTTTTGCTGGTGTCATCTTGGCGATTTCCACACTTGCTGACATCCTTATTGCCTTTGCCTTGCTCAAACAACGCAAGGTTTGTCCACATAGTTCAATTTCGTATTCAATAAAATTACTTGCTGAATTCGCAGCTTGTGTTGCACAATATTAGGTGCTTTCCTGGATCTAATCTAGAATCATGTCTTAAGAATTAAATAAAAATACATGTGAAAAAGAGGAATTTGTCGACAACTATTTGATGCCGTTTTCAGAAATCTGGTATGGATGTGTTCAAGGATATACGTGATTTCAGTTTTATGCTACAGGTTTGTCGATTCTCCCATTATATTCTAACTAACCATCAACAAACTCTGGGACCGGGGTAGGAAAGAGGGAGAGGGATGGCAAGGTTCTTAGAATTACTTGGTATGTGAGCGAAATTAAAGTTTCGTATTGAATTATTCCAAGTTTCCTATTTTTATTATTTTTGAATATTTTCGGTAACTCCGATTTGAGGCCAATTCTTTCACAGTAATATTTTTGAAATGTTGATTGCTCGTGTCTCGTCCTGATGGATATCCTCGTTATTTAGACGTTAGTCCTGTCATTCACCAATGGAATATCTACATTGTATTTGTACACATTCGGGGCAGATTCTGCCCAGATCCCATGGATTGATCATATTCCGAAGCTTTTGGATCTAT
The DNA here is from genome assembly GCA_000688135.1 of Ancylostoma ceylanicum. NCBI lineage: Eukaryota > Metazoa > Nematoda > Chromadorea > Rhabditida > Ancylostomatidae > Ancylostoma > Ancylostoma ceylanicum. Next base: position 400,301 of record JARK01001482.1, read on the forward strand.
TGCTAGCACTGATATACACGTTAGTTGATAGCGGCTTATTTTATAGCGGCTTATTTTAGCAAAATGCAGCGAATTTTCTCTATCAAGATACCTTCTTCACTTGTTTCTTATTTTCTTCATCCTTGCCAATGGACTAGTAGTACATTGAAAGACAACCTATGAGCAATAGCGATTCAGTAGTAGGGCCTTAACAAATTTCCAAACATAAGTTTTTTCATCTCAAGCGGCTCCTTCTTCACAGCGACGGAGTTTTACAGATGTGTTTAGCGTTGTTGCGAAGTTATTTGGTCTTGAGACAAACGTGATTTTGAAAAGAGGCCATATGATTGCAGGTTGGCTATCGCACTTATAAACAACGTTGTGAGGGCGGAACTAATGGATTTCATTAGGTGCAGAACCAGCAAAGTAAATCTTATTCAATCTACAGCTGTTGTGACACAGGTCAGTGCCTAAAGCTCACATGCATTAGGTAGTTAGACAATTTCGCTATTGTTGTGTTTGATCTTGTTGAACTCAGATAACCACCAGAAAAGCAACAGCCTGGACAAGCTAGTCTTCCATACAAATGAGGACGCTGCAGGCAATCGAGACTACGTGGTCTAGAAGAACCCCTCTGTCATCGTGACGGTGAGGATGATGAGTGTGACAGAACCTGGCGACAAGACTGTGAAAGTATTGCGAGGGATTCACTGTTTAATACCATGAAATAGGGAAGCTTCTTCGTAGTGAAACAAAGAGACACTCATAAAAGCCGCATAAATTTTTCGTACAGACCAGTCAAAAACAAACTTGCATCGAAGATCTTCAAGTCCGTTTCTTCTATTTCTCGATTGTATCGAGTTATGAAATACGTGCATACCTAAGGAATGTTGTCTACTGCTACTGTTGAGTCTATCACTTTTAATCAGTTCTTTTAGTAGAAAAAGAAACTATACAGGGAAAGCGTTGTGTATCTACTAATCATATGCTATTTTAATGGGCAATAATTAAGGGAGAGTTTTCCAACTTGGTATTTTGCTAGGATTCAAACTTCATTCGATAGCGCATCATAGATCATTTTGTAGCTCTTTCTTCATTCTTTACCACAATTACAATCGGTTTCTTCCATTGCCTTGTTTTCTATCGCATACAGGGGGACCATAAGTTATTGTACGAAGTTTGATCCTTTATTTCTCCGCCAGGAATCCATGTTTAATTCCGCTGTTTTCTTTTTCTGCCGAATGAAGAAAGGTTCATAGTATCTTCCAGTTGAAACCCGGTTTTCTGGGAGGGGTTTGCTCTCGAGCAGTTAGCCTCGAAACAAATTTTTGGGAAAAGTGGATTCTTGTGGCATTTTCCCCTGTAAATTCCACCGAATCTTCGGAACGCGGTTTACTGCTCAGATGCCTCTTGAAACGCAAGAAGTGCTTCATCCGGAGATACCCACGATTTCGTTTCACAATAGATTATAAGAGATTTGGGAGCGAAAAACTACGGCTACTCTATGATCCCAGTCACGGCCAATTTGCGCCAAGTCTGATTTCAAGGATTTTTCCACTGGAAGACAGAGCGCAGCCAGGAAGTTGATGTGATTTGAAAATTAGGATGAAAGTGCTACAAAACAACTACAGAGCTTCAGCAATAGGCCCCGTTATTGGCCAACTCTGCTTTTCGAAACCTATTGCTTGGTTTTCTCATCCAAGCAACTTTTGGAACAGCATCGTTCTGGACTCCCATCAACACCAATCGCAAGTGGATTTTCTATCTTCATCTTGTAAATTGACCTCAAAAACACAATGTGAGTTTTAATCCCACCCAATACTGTTGTCAAGAATTGTTTTCATAGCTGTTTTGCTCGAAAATTGCGGGCTGAATCTGTGCACTTGGCGGCACCAAGAATCTGCAGTCAAAGTTTCCGAGAAAATTTTCCTACCAAATCAGCTGGCAGCAACGCTCTGCTGCCGTACAACTCGATTGAACGACCCCTATGCAGGCCTTGTCATAACATATAAATGGTTAAGTTTCTCATGCTGCTGTCTTCGCAGAATTGATGGGTGCATCACCAAGGTTCCAAAACGATCGAAAGTTCAAACACGAAATTTTCCGTGTGTGCTGCCTTTAAGAAGTCCGTCTTTAATCTTTCTTCTTCACAGTTGTCCCTACTGAAGGCTCGATGATGTTTGTTTTCCAGGAGATTTGATGGAAACGGTTTATCGGCAGGCATTCGCCACACACAGTTTCCTCGCAGCTTTGGCACAAGCTTTCGAGGAACGGTATCTTCCGTGGGTGGAACTAACGCCACCTGTTATGAGGGCTCTGACACATGGTGCGGCCTTGTGGATAATGTTTTTCCACATTTTCGAAGGGCTACAACTCTTGCGTGTCTAAACGTTGTTGTGGTGTCAAGTGATAGTGACAGAGCGATGGGTCTGTAATTGGACAATGATTGAAACCGACAGAAGAAATGAGATGTACAGAAAGTAGAAGATTTGAACTATGAGGAAAATTTAGGAAATCTTGAAATTTATTTATTTTATTCATACATCATGATAACTCATAATGTGACCCTTCTTACAGAAGGAAAACATAGAATAAAACCCCAGAGAGACTTCGGTAGGGTCGATCAGGCAAAAACTCTAGAGATCAGAAGAGCAGAAACAGTGAGTCAATCCCTCTCATCAGACCTCAGCTGCTCCCTCAAACAGAGCGGTTACTACTGTGCGTGAATAGTCTCTTAAACCTGGCCATTTACGTGTGGATAGGTCCAAGTGAGATATAATCGTAGGCTCCGCATCTGTTGATTCATCACAGCACAATCACCTTCTAGTCTCACGTTCTGCTAATTGGAATACTGATTAGAAAAAGAGCAAAGTAGTCAGAAAGCCGCCCTGCGAACATCCTTCTGCGGCCCAAGAACAAATTCAACACAAACTGCAAGTCAAAGAACACGGGCATGTAATGAAATGATGTGCATCTCTTTCGCAGTATGTGGAAGCATAGATACGTATCTTCTGCTATATTCCAAGATCAGAAGCTTTCATCATTCTTCTGCAATAATAATCTCAGCTTCCTCTTCGATAGAATTTTCTCAATAGAATACTTGGTATTGGAAAAATCGAGTGGCAGTAATTTTGCAAGGTTACTAGCTCGTACGAAGTATGAACGTAACGAAATGACCTTGGAGCTTGTCAATACTTGGGCAAATTCATACCACGCGAGCAGTACCCATAACTTTGGTCCACCCTTTAGTTCCAAAATTTTAATTGGTCCACTTCTAAATATTCTTGCGGCTTTTGACCGTAGGAAAAACGTTTGAGGGGAATTGCATTTGGAAGGTTATGTCACCCATTTGCTTCTACTGAAATCTTGTACTGAAACGGTGCCAGCACATTTTCGAGGTAGACATATTCAGCGAACATAAGAATAGTTACGATCGGTTCCGGGTCGCCACGATACGTCGTGGCGACCGAGAGGTCGCAGTTCGAATTCGAGTCGACGCCAAATTGTCCGCAACTGGCTTCTGTCACAACGATCAGCTGATTTGTTCCTATTTTCGGAGGTTTTATGTTCAGTGGCTCAAATCTGGCAATCTCTTTGTTTTCATTATTGTTGTACACGATTTGATAGACATGCAATGTAATTCAAAGCTCATTTGTGTAACATTATAATCATTTTCAAACTTGCTGTATTCCGATCGTTTCTGTTCTTCATAACTCGACCAACTAGGTCATCTCGTAGAATATGAGCTTAACGAGATGTTTTATCATGTTATCGTCGTCCATGAACGTAGATATTCATGAAAATGAAAAAAAGGGTCTTGACGAAGGTGTCACTGTCGAGACGTCGACTTTTGGAACTGCGTAATAGACGTCTACCGAAGAAGAACCTGGAGGCAACTGCCCTTTACATTCTTTTGAAGTGCGCCATTCTGTGTTTTCTTCTGCTCAGCTTATTCTATGATTCTTTAAAGTAGTAAAGCGTAGTAAAATGGTAGTAGACGTTTTGTCCATATCGACGGCTCCGTTTTTGCGAGACCGTGGATCGAAAATTGCTGTGAATACTAGCCTTACGTTAATCCATCCATTGTATTCTTCTCCCACGAACTTCAATTACTTGAAGTTGACTTCAATTAGAGGAGTGATTATACGAAGGCATATAGCTATAATGATAGGTGGGTAACGGGGGTGCGGAGTGTTGTCCCTGGAGGCTGCGTGACAAGACGTACGCTGCTGGACTGTGATTGGTCGATTCATGCGCGCGTCGCGGCTGCGGCCTTCAAAGGTACGAGCAGCGTTGAAGAGGAATAGACAAGTTTTCTAAGCTTAGGTAGAATAATTGTATGCTATCGGAGCTGACAAACTGCAAGGAAGTCGTCACCGGTGTCATTCTGTGCTGCGCATTTGCAGGACCGGACTGGATTCAAGAACCATACGGGTGCGGCGCGGTCGCGTCGCGGCGTACGTCTTGATCGCCTCCCGTCCCTGGAGAGGGCGGCGCGCTCATGCTGCGATTGGTCAACTCATGCAACCGACCAATCGCAAAGCTAATATGACCCACTCTTTCCAGGAATAATGTCCAACTCGTTGTAACTGAACGCGTTTCAAAGCCAGGGCCCTTTCGAGTTATTGTGACGGTGGTGGTTCCAAAATAGCATATAAAACTGCAGATTTTTTTCAAAGCTTTGTTTTCTGTTTCACTCCGTTCACTTCCGCTTTTCGTGAAGGGTGGAAAAAAACGAATAGGAGGAAGAGTACGCAATCATAGCAAAAAATCAAAAACAAATTTTATTTTGGAGAATTTATAATTTATCTACAATGACAAAAAATACAATGTTGATCAAAGATGTACAGATACGTTTCTGTTGCTATTGCTCCACAGAAAGACATGGTTGCATTGGAAGTGAGCGCGCTGGCAAGCACAGAGCCTGTCAGAGGAATTGCAGCGGATTTCGGCGTGAGTTCTACCGTGAGTTGAACAGAACACAACTCTGAGCATTCGTTAGTAATGGGAATGTTTAAGTGAGATGAAATTGCGAGGAGCGCAATTGAAGGCGAAGAAGATGATCCTATACATACACGATGAATTAGTATCCTGGAGCAGTCCGAGGAGGAGGACAATGAGAACATGGTCCAGCCAATCCTCGTTTGCCGGCAATCCCAGGTGGACCAGCAGGTCCCGGTCGGCCAGGAACACCTGGTAATCCGTCGTCACCTGGAGGTCCAGGAGGTCCTAAAATAATGCGAACAAATTATGGCAATCGCCAATCTGATTCCTAGAGGAGAAAAGCTTGTAAAACAGCATGTAGCAATAGTTTTACCTGGAACGCCAGGTGCACCTGGACTTCCTTCTGGTCCAGGCGGTCCAGCCGGCCCTGGAGGTCCTGGAAAAGGCGATATTGAGCAAGTTTGCTTCACTGCATGCATCAAAAAGGACAACGAAACAATTCACGAACCAGGGACACCAGGCTCCCCGGGAGGTCCTGGTTTTTCAACAGCAATTCCATCAGGACCTCGTTCTCCTTGAGGGCCAGGCTCGCCGGGTGGTCCCTGAAATGGCCAGGATTCAAAACGTCGGAAGTAATGCTGATGAGCATGGCAGTTACCAGTGGCGGACGCAGGGGGGGGGGGATTTTTGAAAGTACTTTACAATACATATAAAACTCTTGTATTAGTTTATTTTTATTTGTTTATTTTTATTATTATTTTTAAAATATTGATTATTTATCATTTATTATTAAAGTTAATATTTTTAATAATTTTATTTTCCGTCCGGGTCCCCAAAACGGCGGAGACCCCAATTTTTTTCCCATGCCCCCCATCCCGCCCATTTTCTGCGTCCGCCACTGATATATATAGTCTTCCCAAGAAATTCTTACCTCGCGCTACACTGCGCGTCCACTGAGCCACGTCGCAGCACGCATGATAGTGCATAGGAGGCGCGGCACGGCTCAGCAGACGGGCGGTGGATGCCGGAGGCAAGTATTTTTTGAAACGACTATATATATACATATATATATACAGGGTGACAACAAAGTCTTTGGCCAAAACTTTCACAGAAATTTTCTCTGGCAACTTCGGCAAACAATTGGTAGCAACGGTGTTGGTTGTGTTGCATATGTCGCTACCAACATACATTTAGTATATGACACAGTGTCAAAGCCTTTGAGTAAAATGGCAGCATCATAAAGTAAAGTAGTGCGAAGATGCGGTTGCTCATTTCCTACAGAGCGTGGTAAAAAGTTCTATTTCTCCCATGCTCTGCTCATTTTTGGCAGAAAAATTATTCGAGCGCATCAGAATTATCAAAATTGTGCATCTTCTACATCTTCTGAGCT
>JARK01001482.1:407899-429233 GCA_000688135.1 Ancylostoma ceylanicum
GGGGGGGGGGGGGATATTGTGGCGACCAAATGTTCCAGATTAGAAAATTGAATCATTACAAAAAAGAAAAAAAAACTTTTTAATATGAGTGCCAATTTGCTTGTTTGCGCGACAAAAGCGCTAATGCTTCCGTGTAACATGTCTTACAGAAATGGGACAAAGAAGTGCCAAATTATGTATGTAAAACGCATCTGTAACCGGAAGGAAGCACGAAGGGTCAACATGAACCAGTTTCATTCGGAAAGATCTGTGGTTCAAAAAAAACTGAAACCATAATGTTCACGGAAACCTCTCTTTGTTCACCACGCTGTAGCCTGAACGTACTCGTAGAATAAGGCAACATAAAAGCTCGGTGACAACATGAGAGCTTTTTTTTTCGAATGAGCCCCATAACAGAATCTCATTTCAGTATCATCTGTAAGATTTTTACAGAAATTCATTAAAGTCAGCAGAAGCTGAGGAATGGGGAAATGACCATCAAAGGCCTCTCTATATCATTAAAGTGCTTCAAAAGCCTTTGGACAAGCTTAATCGACCGGGAATGATAAACCTGAGAAAATAATGGCTACAGTGTGTTAACAGTCCAATTGTGAATAAAAGTAGTGATTTTGACACCAAAATTTCTTACACTGGTAGCGAATCCGGCACAGAAAGAGAAAATTGAGGCGTTATTCAATGCGCACACACTGATGAAGTCGTATTCATCTCGTGCTTTTTTCCAGAGATTCAGAAGAGTGTTCATATTTTTCTGCAACGTTCTGAGGAGGCTTCAGCCTATGGAATCTAGAAACCAATCCGTAATCTTCCAGGATAGGTGTAGAATTGGATAAGCATAAGCGATTATTTATACTTATCTTTACAGTAAAGAAGAATGATCCTTTCACGAGGTAATTTCGCAGCTTTTCAAAACCAAAATTAGTAATCGCATTTCCAGGAGAAGCAAACTAACGAATCGCCGGTGCGTCTTAGTCTTGTCTCTTCCCTGCTTTCCAAAGTCTTTGCACATATGAGGGGAGGGGGCTCAGAATTAGTGTGTTGATCGAATTATCTATTTGATACATTCGGTATTTGAATATTCGATTTCGAATCAGTTGATAAATTGGAACGTTCAGGAAAGGTAGAGCCCTATACCTGGGGGTGAACGAAACTGACGGCTGTGAAACCTTGTGTTTTTTGGATGTTCGATTTTTTGGATTGGTTTTTGAATTGTTATTCGAATTAATTGAATTTAATCGATTGTGATTCGGTCAGCACTCTATTCAGAATTAAAAATAATATTTATGTTTACAACTACGTAGGTTGCAGACGGTAAAAGACATGAATTCTTCAAATTTCTTCTTCCGCATGCTTTTAGCGAGCGATTATTCTTGTACCCAAAGACTTTTCTGGATCCTCGTACAAATAAGGAGCTCCAGCCTTACCTCCTGTTTGGTCCACAACTAGAGGTAAGTTGCACGGGCTTGGGACTCATGGATCGTTAGCTTAACAAGCCAGCGTGGGTTAACATAGTTGGTTGGTTGGACATAAAAGTTGGTTTGCCCAAGTGGTTTCATAAGGTTGTTATTTCATAAATTCCAGACCAGGACGGAGTTTGCTGAAAAAATTCGTACAAAACGGAAGTGAGAAAGGTGTCGGAACACAGAACTTTTCTATAAGGTTCTGTGCACATAACTAGTCGATCCAAGATGCATTCGACACTTTAACCTTCCTTAGCGAGACGTTTTGGACGATGACCAGAAGCCGAACAGATGCGCCTGGTAGCAGCGATTAACAAAATCTTCTCACAAGGGAAGTGCACGAACTTAAGCTGCGATTTCGAAACGGGACATATATGGTAGGAAGGCTTGTCCCAAACGATGTTACAGATTATACTTGAATTTTGCTAAATGGTTAATACAAGCTCAAAATCCCGCGTGGATGATTTCCTACGGCACTGACATACACCGCCTTCACTGACAGCGATGCAGCTGGATGGCCGAGTGGATAGTGGCGCGGACTCATAGGCAGAAGCTCGAGGGTATGAATCCCGTCTTCATGTTTTATTTAGGAAAAGTTTCCAGTAAAATGAATTGAAAGGAATACTTCCATGGGTAAACTTTACGGCCTGACCCCTTCAACGTTCTTAATTTGAGACTTGGTAAGTTGCATTAATTTATGCATGTTTTCAGTCTGCATTATAACTACTGCAGATGCAAATTCTGAAAGGTCAATTAAAACCTGTAATAATATAACTGTATCAATAAACAGAACGACAGTATAGAATTATAGAATTATAAGTCTCATGCGAGGATAAGAAAGACGTCGGTAATAAAAATAAGACAGGAAGCATCATAGTACGCTGCTTCGCAGAATCATAAAGTAACTACGAGGCTGAGTTCGTCTTTTTTTCTAAAAAAGAAAAAAGAAAGGTGGAACTTTGCTCCTGATCCCCTATCCACTCCTTTCACTCTTGGATCTCCTTCCCCGCTTGGATTTTTTTCCGCAGGTGACAAAAGGATACAATGCAAGCCCGTAGTCAGGTGTACATGATTTGCCCGCAGTTGTAAGCTATTGATTTTTCTCTGTTCCTTTCTTATCTTCTTCCTGCTCGTGCATCCAAAAAAAAGAGAAAAGACGTTGATTTGTGAAGGGATGCTCTGCGATTAAATATTAGGATTCAACGGAGAATCGACCTTGGGAGGATGAACAATCATCAACATGCGAAAATTTTGTCCAGTGAAGAGTAGAGGCGGCTGCAGTGATTTTAGTCCATTCGCAACAAGCTGCTACAGTAAAGTGAGGGAAATTACATTACAGTATAACATCGAAGACACGCTGCCACTCCGAGGTGATCCACAAGGAAGTACGGATTTCAACAGCAGAATAGGTTGGTTCATGTATTTTTCTTTAAATAGTTTTTCAAGACACTACTGATGAGTTCCGGTGATGGTGTTATCCTTTATCTTTGTTTCTTTCTAGTGGAAGGAATGAAACGGAGCTTAGGTACCTATCTTCTTTTTGTTTTATTTTAATGTATGATTACATGAGGGCATCTTGCTGGTTGGTGCGAGCGCCAGCTTTCGAAGCTCTTTGGCCTGCTTGAGCATGTTTTAGGTTCCGACAACTATACTTCAACAACAGGAACTTGGTTCAGCCAAATAGGATCAGCTCCTCAATGCACCATATGAACGTTCTTCGTAGTTACATAGATTCTTATTTAACAACCCTGACATCTACCTGTTAACCCTCGACTATCGTACATTCCTCTCTTATTCCATCGGTTCTTGTTCATTCTCTCATGTCATTACCGGTTACTAATACATAGTGCGCGTAATAAATAAATAAATAAATAAATAAATAAATAAATAAATAGATAAATAAATTACAGCAAATGGTGCAATGAAAAGTCACATGACATCGTAGATTTCCTACCCTCTCTCTCTCCAATCACGCATTACATCTCAATCACGCTTGCAGTGATCATTCTTGTAAGACATATGCCGCTATCGTTCTGTTCAAGCAGCTATTGTGGCGACGACAGTTTGGATGACGATACCTCATTAGCTGGTTCTTTCTCGCTTCCTCCACACACCGCACACTCGAGCCAGTTTCAGGCACCGCGATTTCTATCATATCTTTCGCTATCGCAACAGAAAAGGATATTTTCCGTTGATTATGCATATGAGAAGAAACCGCGACGAAAACGTTGGACAACAAAAACTCGCGCCTACTTTGCAGTAGTCGACCTCATTTTGTAGGAGTGTCTGTACATGCTGGACGTAGTTGTATATCAAGGGAACGGCCAGTATGCACACAAACGCAGCCACAACAGACATCGCTACGCCTGAAAATCAAGGTTACTACCGCAGCAAAAAGTAAGTGGAGGTAATTAGACGAACCTGCTATTGCGAGGGATTTTAGCCGGTCGGCTTCTGCCTGCAGCTGAGCCTCCCGTTCCTTATCGATACCCATCCATAAAAGAGAGACAGATGTAGACAATCAGTACGATGATTGGAAAAAGTTTGAAAGACGGATATGTTGGACAATGCGAAAAAAGAAAGACTATCGAAAGAAGGAAAAAGAGATGGACGCGTAAAACGAAATGAGAATCGATGCGGGGGGACGATTGGAGAAAGGTGCGCATGCTAAAGTAGCCGTGAACTCTGGCGCTCGGCATTCCGATATTTCGCAAGCCGGTCGGATTGTCGAATGCGCGTCTTCACAGCGTCGTGCTGCTAACTAAACGTGTATCGGACAATATCGGCCGGCCATCGGAAGCCACCTCGACCGCGAGGCCTGAAACGAAGCCGCGCAACGTCGCTGATCTCCCTTTTTGCGTACGCGTGCGCCTCCCGCGAAAAGAAACTCTTCCTGCGTGGGCTGATGTGTTTATACGCGGATTCATTCACTAAGATACGCGCATCGGAAGAGCGTTTACAACGAGAAAAACGTTGAAACCAGAACATGAAATCTCGAGCGATTCAGCGTTGCTTGCCGAAGTCAAGTTATTGAATGTCACCTTGTTCCGGAGAGAGGGGGGGGGGGAAGAGTTTACTACACGTCGTGAACTTGAGTAGGGCATCGCGCATCATTGAGATCACCCAGGGTAAGCGTATTAACGCCCACAAGGGGCAGGATACATTTGAGGACGTTGACACGTTTACCCGGAGTAATCTCAAGTGATGCAGGACGGCCCAAGATGGAGCATTTAGGATTACGCCGAGTACTTTATTAGAAGGGTGTTGGACGGACAATGAACTAGGTATATTCGGCAATCAAAATATTCGATTTCAAATAAGACGAAATTTGGCGCCTCCAGAAAAGAAAGAGCTTTACATTCCTGGGGGAGAGAACAGAACGGCTGTAGAGGTTTTTGAAATTGTAATATTGGTGTTCTCATATGGATTTCAGAGCAATTCATTGAATTAGTTGAATTAAATCGATTCCTATTCCTGCAGCACTCTATTTATGAGCCGCTATTATCCGTTTTTGCAACTAGCCTTTAATCGTGCAAACACTAGATTCACGAAAGCAGAGTTTAATTTCACGTAATATTCACCAATAGCATTGCATTTATACATGTTTTGAAAGAATATTCCATCATGCGAAAATTTCGCACTCGACACAAAAAAAAAAACAAAAGCGCAGAATTTACTCCAGTGAAAGCTCGGTCAGGCCAAAAACCACGTTTTCGCCTACAGCTCAGAAAACACCACTGACCCTTACTTGTTCTTCCTCAGCGATTTCAGGGAATTTTGAGGTAAGAACATAGAACTAACACAAAATGTAAATATTACAATAGGAATTAGCCTAGAAAGAAGAGAAGAACTTGCTTTAGTAATCAACACTTCACTCGAGCTCATAGAAAGTAAGGTCTTGAAGCTCTGTCAGAGAAACCTGATCAGGAATCCTAAACAAAAGAATTGTGTATATAGTTGCAAGAGGGCTGGTTTCGCAAAGAGTCAGACTTTTTCGGCGGGTTCCTTGACCAACATTTTTAGGACGGCAATGAAAACAGATTTGCCAAATAGTTAGTACACCAGACAATGCAAAAAATGAGAGTTTAGGGGATTCTTTGTTCAACATTGTCATTGAATGAACGTATGACACTGGAGTAAAAATTGGGGACTACAGAAGGCTGGTTATATTCCAAAGGATTTACAGAAGACTTATTCTTCAACTGTAGGGAGTAATGAAGTGTTAAAAACCCAAGGGCAGAGCAATTTCGAAGGGACTTCAGTGTGTCACATTCTCCAAAAATTAGAGACTCATGATTTTCACTCAAATAGGTAATGATTTTATAAGCAGTAGTAACTTTAGGAGTAATTGTGAAAGGAAATGAGGCAAGAACAGGTGTTATGAGACTAACAGATTATGCGCGACACACAATGCGATATAAATCTGAGCTTCGATTGCGACTGAGATTTGATTTGACACAAATTAAATCCACGATCGAGAAGGTGTTCCGTCGGAGATCTTCCTAGGATTATGCAATACGTTCCAGCTAATCATAACTGGGAATATGCGCCCTTCAGTGATCAGCGTTAACGAGAACCGGGACAGGACCATGCGACGATAGGATTGGCTTACAGTGATAGGCGTTGAATGAATGAGAAAGCGTGTTCAAGACCGGTCGATCATCGCGAACAAGCGTTGGTTTCAGGCTTCACAACGACCACTTTCCAAGCGTTCCATACTTGGCGCCGAAATGCCTCATTACGTTCGGCAATGCCATCTTCCATTGATAGTTTTCTTGTCAAATAATTTCCAGGAACTGTTCAACAATCTGGCATTGGTTGCAGGAATTCCTTCGCAGAATTTGCAGCAGAAAAATGTGTAAAATTTCCAAGTAGCAGATCTAAGGAGATTCTCGGATTGGAATAGTCACGTTTTTCAGAATAAAATCACCTTTGCTATGCTTTCAACCATTTCTCGTGGAACAATTCCCAATTTGCCGTTAGCTACATATCTTCTTGCCCAGGAACATTTATGTATACTATTAACATGGTCTCTGTAAGGATCCTCATTCTGGGTTCCTATAGCGTCACTGCAATCTCATCCCCTGAACACTTCACCGACTTCCGCAACGGTAATGCTACCCGGGTGTTCCACCAATATTTATTCAGTGGGTGGGCATCAGTCGGTAGAGCAACTTGAGCTCTTGAAAAGAGCTGAAATCGGGCTAATTGTGTGGTCAGACGTATCATCGGATCCACCATTCCCAGGCGATGAGGTTGCAGTTGAGTCAGCATAAGGTGTTTTGATTGTTTTGCTCCCATTTTGAAAGGCTGACTGCCATTACCTAGCAATACAAGCACTTATAGTAAAGTAACCTGAAATGAAGTCTAAAATTCTTGATCTATGATGTTGCTTGAGAATGCTATATTCTCTGAGCATTTCTCACCTGCTTTGCGAGAGACGAAGCCTTTTTAAAAATGTTTGTGCTCATTGCGATATGTTCGCTGAAGTGTCCGCTTTCTGGAAAAGCGTTCTCATTCATCGGATATTAGCCTGTGCAGGAAATACACACGTTTTTTGGTGGCCAATATAACAAATCCCAATCTATCAGTTTCTTCATCCTGGAACTTGAACTCATCCACGTATCGGCAATTATTCAAAAAGTAACGCTGCGAAAATCAGCCGCAAGGCAGTGCATCACGTAAACGTCACCTTCGGAGCTCAAATGTCGCTAAGTTGGCAGGAAGTGCACCAACATTGTCTTTTCGATTCAGAGTTTCTTCGCCTTGGATTGAAATTCCTTGACAAGCACGCTATAGAATCTACTATTTCTCACCTGCAGAAATCGGCAGACCAGATTCCTTCCATGAACAGTAGTTCTATGCGTTCCATGATTCAAAATTGTTCTGCCTCTGAGCTTCATGATTTAGTTCTTTTTTAAATAACACAATGAAGACCTTTATTTTACTTTATTCGTGAGCTTTGAGCGTTAACGCCTTCTTCGAACCTTAATTGCAACAACACATTGCCACCTCATTATTACTGCACAGTAAATACAGCAGTAATAATAACAAATGGGCAGGAAGTGATCAAATCCTTCGAACTTGAAGACAAATGGTGGTTGTTTACCTACATTTCGACAATGCTGCAGTCTCAATACAACTTAACACCTAGACTATAGGATAACCTCACTCCTATGGCATTATTCCATGATTGTTAGGAAGAGTGTTAAATCCTGCGCAAGGCTTTCGGACCAACCTCATACTTACGCACAGCTTCAGTTGATCTAATTCATAGATTTCCCTCTGGGATCGGTTTAGCGAACGTCGTTGAGCTGTACTTTTCACAGCCCTGCGTGCCTCTAGATGTTCTCATGTCAGCTTCCAGAGAAAAAAAGCTTTAAAAACGAGTGTTACGTCTTTTTTTCTTTCCGCTGCGGGTCTCAGTGCATGCAGCTGCCTTCGAAGCGCTTTGACAGCAGAAGAAAAGAAGAATACTTGTAGCATCAGATCGTAGTACTCTGAAGTAAACAGTGACTACACGGTTGCTCGAAAGTATTAGTATTTGCATTAGCAAATCCGCCTAAAAATCACACTGATTCCTGGAGTTCTCGAGTCTCAACTCTGTGAGCAAGTTGAAATTAAACATCAAGCTTCGTAACGAAAGCATAGTGCAGAACCTTGGCTGTTAGACAAGTACAACACTGTCAGATGGGATGGTTGTCGAGTTCAAGAATAATTACATCATATTTAAATTCAATATAAATACCTCTAGGACCAAGGATTTTGTGAAAGAAATATTCTAGTTAATATGCGCCTGACATGTAGAAAATTAAGAGTCACTCAAACACCGACACGAAACAACCGGTCCTCTATCCCAGTAAGTCTATAATTAACATCATAGTTGACCATTAACATCAACAGTTGATTAAATTTCACGAAGTGTTCTTCATTTCATGCTTTTCTGCACGAAATATAGGTGGACGATTATATCCAACGTATATACAGATGCGTAAGTTTGAAATTAACCAACTAATAATAAGAATTTTGAAAAATATGTGCACATATCGCATAAGTAAATATTTTAACTTATCGTACACACTATAGTAAGTTTCCCTTACCTTACTGATGAGTGCAAGGGGAAACTCACTCTCATGTTTAGTTTTCGTATAAGGTTAATGCACAAAACGAAAACTGAACAGATAGGTAAAACGTGAACACATCATCTAAATTTAGAATTCTTCCAGACTCAAGCAATGGGAAGGTGAAGCAAGTATTGAGAAAAGGAAGTGAAACCATGATGCTGTGTGAATGCCGAGTTACTTGAATGAGAATTGCTTATGAACCAAGTGATATTCGGAACCAGAGGCAGCCATAGCCTTCAGACTAGCAAGTTTTCTTCAAATGTGTGGATTCGCTTAAATAGAACAATTTCTTGCCTGGATTTGATTTGATTTATTATCGAATTCAAGAGCTGACAAATGAATGTGCCTAGAAAACAGTAGCAATACTACCCCAAAAAGCCAAGATCATCGCAACTTGAATAATGTTAGGGGCCTCGACGAAGATTAGCAAGTAATAAGGGTGACGATTAACCGGATCAGCCTCGGCAGAAGTTGCCAGTAATACTCAATTTTCGAAACATCGAGTGATCGATGCCCTTTTTTACTAAGCTGAAGAACTTGATAAGGGAGCCATCCGAGCAAAAACAAGTTGCTTTCGAGCCTGTCGAACAGAACGAAGCACATATCATGTAATAAAAAGAACGAAGATAGAAATTTGTCATCTGCAGCTGTGAAGATATCTTCCATCTGCTTGTTTTCAGTTCCAAATCGTTGCTATTATCAAAAGACGCATGGAATTCGGCTTCTTGTTGACTTCATTCCAGACAGAGCCAACCATTACAGTTTTGCAACAAGAAATTTCTGTTAGCAAATCAATTCTTGCCCTTATCTCCCACGATCCGTGTCCAAATACGTCCACAGTTTATTCTGCCTCAACAGTCGTCCTCGAGTCAACAGTTCTCAGAGGGTTGGCGCCGTTCTCACATCTGCGAATGGTTTCGGTCCTTTGTATGTCTTTGTGAAGCGGTCGCAAACAGCTTCGTAACGCTAGAATTCAACTAGTGGGCACTGAGCAATTGAGAAGTTCCAGAAAACTGTACAAGTAAATGTAGAAGTTGCTTCATATTTTAAGTTGCAGACAATGGAATTCTTAGATGACTTTCTTTTCTTGAAAAAACAGAACTCAATGGCCAACATGGCTAAGCAGAAACTTTCTTGATGTTTTTTAGTTGGTAGTGCTTTGCTAGTGTGGGGAGAAAGTCCTATTACCACTACCGAGAGGAGTTTTCCACCTTTCTTTCTAAAGTGGATGAGCTCTTCGAGATAAAAAAGAGGTATAGTCAACTCCGAATGTCCGTAGACAGGAGTTGGGGGCGCGGCGCGGGTCTCTCGCTGTCTTCTGCACGGTTTCAGCGTGGCATGCAGGGCAGAGACGCGGAGGAAAACCGCGCCGCGGTCCCAACCCTTGTCTACGGACATTTGGAGCTGACTACACACCTCGTTTGAGTGACTCGCCTCGCTCAGAATTAGTAAAAAATTGAAATTTTAATAGGACAACACATCTCGCTAGAGAAACACTCCCCCAAAACAGAATTTACCGGGAGTTTAGTGCCCGTCGGGGAGTCTCCACCAAATCTCTCTCTATGGAGAATGTGAATACCAGTTCCATAGGGTTGCCGCTGATTAAGCTCTTCATCTTTACATTATTCTCTGAAGAAACTGAACCTAAATCCTTGAAGGAACATGTGGAGCACTCCATGATCTCCTCTCTACAAAAAATTGATTTTAGCACACGACATTTTTTTTTCACAGGAAAACTACAAATTTACGTTTTAGGCTTGGACTTGTCAAAGCATGTTGGCATAAACGATCAACGGATTGCAGCTTCTCAGTCGTTAATAGCGTTTGAAAAAGAAGAATGCTCAGACCGGTTTTCAGTCGGAACAGAGCAAAAAGTGTATGATTTACCAGCAATCGTGTCCGATGAATAGCCATAATGTGTTTACACACGTGATGCCGTGAATTTGTTATTTGGGGGTTCAAAAGCGAGAAAGAATACGAGGATCTGCATGCGAGTTTTTACCAGTTTTCACCTCACTAAGCCAGATGTTTGAAAATGAAAAGGATTCATCTAAAGGACATGAACACTGGGGTTCCCACCAAAACGGCACTGGAGGAAGAAATTCGAATATTACTAGGTAATATTTGGAAATACAGTCATTCCGAAACGACGGGTCCGATGAGGCCGGCGGGAAATCTTGATGCAACGCGGCTACGGCACGGTTCGACTTGGCTGTTTGGAATAAAACTAATGAAGAAACTCAATGAATAGAAAGGTTATGGTAGTAAAAGTGGTAAAGTGGTAGGAAGGATTGTAAATATTTGAAAAATGACACCAAATGCAACGACAAATGCTTATCCAATTGGTGTGTGCTGCCAAGTTCACCGTGCAGTTTCTTGATCTACCGACCGCCTCATCGGCCCCATCGTTTCGGAAGGACTGTATTAACGTGGAAATTGCCCTGTCTACGAAACCAGCTGCCGAAAATCTGCAGAGAGCGGCGCGTTTGCGTCGCGGCTTCGACGGCCATCGCTCCGCGGCCATCACTCAGCTTTTGGATAATGCTGTTCGCCAGATTTTTACTTGGTTCAACGTATTCAAATGCAAATCCTGATTTTATAATCTATTGCCTCTTGCGTTAATGCCGTAGGCCGATGTTGACCTCTCCTTCTCACATGGTGTGATCACCGATCACCTCCGCTGTTTGTGGTAGATCATCGTCTGCCAATTAGATCATCGGCTGCAACGGCGATGATCTACCATAGTCACTTAGGGATGATCTACCACAAACAAGGCCGCGACGCGTACGCGACGCTCAGTACTTACTTTCGTGGAAAGGATTTGTAGAGCATAAACATAGCTGCGTGAAAAATATAGAGTTTATTAGATGCAAGTTAGGCATCAGTTATTGCACAATACTATAATACATATTTAATAAAGTGAAATGAACGCAGTCGAACCATGACGCCATTGAAGATCACCTAGGAACAAATGAGCAGCACATATATGAACTGAATAATCTTTGAAGAGAAACAAATACTTTCATCTGACATCACTGACATTGTCAGTATATTGCAACCGTAACGCATTCAACAACACCTACATAAATGAAAATGGCACAAAAACGAGGATCATAGTCCTGAGAAGCGGTGTGAGAAGACGTCGCGGCTAGTGACGGATGCTGAAGAGCAAGGTGATGAGTAATGTGCTCAAAGCGGCAAACCATGAGGAGCTTCGCGAAGAGGAGAGCTCCTGTTTGAGGTCGGCGTCTTCGTGGGTGGTCGCTCGCAGTATGACAGAAGGTCCTGAAAGTGTTTCTTGAACTTCTTCGACGCAAACATAGTGCTGATTTGGAGGGGGAGGAGGGGTGGATCAGTTGAAACTGACAATGTTCGAGGGATGGTATTGAAGCCAGATTCAAAGTTCAGAATCACTGAGTGCTTTAGGCCAGCAGTATATCCTAACCACATATTATGAAGGATCCACATTTTTTTTTGATTTATACGAGGATTAGAGAGAAGCGCCAACCCTCGAGATCATTCCTAAAACTTTCGAGATTACATTAAAGAATGAATGGATATAAATTTTGAATCTGCTTATTTTCAAATCCTTGTTCATATGTAGTTTCTTCATAAGCAGTTATTTTTAATAATTTTTCTAAGGTTCATTTTCAAAAGTCCGACCGTTCGGGCCCCCGAAGGCGGCGGAGACCGCACTTTTTTCTCACCCCCCCCCCGTTTCGCCCACTACCGAAAAAACCCAAAAATATATAGATTACATTACAGCTTAGATTCTGTGACATGGCTTACATTGAAAAGCAAATTCTCAACTTTTCTTTACCATAGTTTGGTTGTAAGATAAGTCTGGAAACTAGTGTAAATGTCATTTATTTCTGAAATTATAAAGAAACAACAACGTAGCTAGCCTTTATGAAAATAAAACTATCATCAAACTAAAAAAAAGCTAAGACAAGAAAACTAATCTTCGAGCTAGTGTGCTCCACAAAACTCACAATTTTTTGAAGTTCTTCGAAACTTTTGCAGTATTCCTCCATTTTCCTAATGACTTCTTAACGTTTATTTATAGATGGTGTGGAATAAACTATTAATTGTTTTAACCATACAATAAAGAATTAAATCTTCTAAGCTACCGTTGATGACATCCAAAAATGACATTGCATAGCCGGAGACTCAAAAAAGTGGAATTCGGAACTCGGAAGTTATAACAACAAGCATAGGATTGTCGGGAGCTTGGAAGGTGGAGGCCCAGAGTTCTGGTCATCCCACATCCTGAACATCTTACCACGGCAGTTGGTTACTACAGAGAAAATGCTAATCGGACAATTGAACTTGCATGTTGAAAGTCACATACGATCGCATTCATGGACCTAAGCTGTTCCATAATGGGAAGGATTCAATTCATGACTGATAAAAACCGCTCAATTGTTGTCCTCACATGGTCACCTCCGATAGGGGTCTGTACAATATACTTGCAACCGAATCGAATAATTATTCGGTCATTCGAATAAGTCATTCGAATCGAATCAGTCGAAAATTCGAATATTCGAATTTTTTTATTCTCGAATATATTCGAAATTCGAATATTCGAAAAAGACAATTCTCGAATACGTTCGATTATTCGAATATTCGAAGTCGCCATTATTCGAACGCGTCACCCGAATATTCGAAATGCTAATAACATGATTCAGAGACGTTTGCGTTGTTTATTGGCCTAGTTTTGAACAAAATGAAGACCTTGTATATGCGTATACAGAGTGGTCCTATGACGATTTCTTTGGAGGCTAGCAACATACAACACCTTTTAGTCGTCAATCCATTTTTTTTCGCGCTTCGCCAACTTGATATCGTTTGTAACTGTGCCTTCGTGCATTAATATTGCTTAGCGGTTTTATAGATTATGGATCGATATAAGATCCATAAACATCTGTAGTAAATCAGCGTTCCAGTCTACTCGCCTTTCCAAAGTCGCAAAATCGCGAACGCTCGAAGTGAATTACCATTATTTCAAATCTTCTGACCGGGGCGCAAACGTTGAGCCAATCATCGTTTAGCTTCGTAGTCGGTCTTCTGAAGTTTTTCACTTCTTACATAAATATAATACTTTCTGGATTGACATGGTCGATTGGCTGCATACGATGCCATCGGTAAGCTTTGGGAAAGCACGAAACCACAAAAACGCCCCTGCCTCAGTTCTCTTAGCTACAAGTTGTTGAAGGGGAAGGCAAGATGTAAATCCTATTATTTCTCTATGTATTTTGGAATCGTTCTCTTGAGTTCTGTTAGAAGACGTTATACGTTCCGCTCCAGGTGTGCAAAGTTAAGTCTTCGGGACCGTTAGAATCATACATGACAGAAAGACTGCCTCGGAAAGGAGTGATATTTTTATATGAAACCTGGAGAAAGAAGGTTTTGGTTATGTTGTTATTATCCTGACGCGTCGAATTAGATCTCATCCGCTGCTTTGAAACACATTTTATAATTTTGGGTATTCTAGAGCCTCATTGTGGGTATGTCAGTGCTCTGAAGGCATAGCTTCAAAGATAATGGAGATCTGAAGACGCTGATTCCAATCAATGAATTCACATACCTATTGGACCTATTTGATTATTCTATTCTTAGTAGTATTCCTAGTATTTGATTCGCATGAAGTAATTTCTGTTTTGTTCCCTTAATTGATTCGTGAAGAGTACATGAAGGTTTTTTCTTCTTATTTTTATTTTTTCTTCTTATTTTTAATCACTATAAATTTGAAGGAAGCTGCAATCTGGGAACTGGGAAATTGGAGTTTTGAGTCCATCTAAAGTTTTTTTGCAAGCTCTTCATTCGAATGATTCACTCGAATAATTTATTCGAATGATTATCCAAAAATTCGAATATTTGAAATCCCCCTTCTTCGAATATATTCGAAATTTCTCAAGAAATGTGCAAGTATACTGTACAACCTCCTCCCAAAATCCATGTTTTTGTCCCAGAAACAGTTTCCAAAATTTTCTAATCCTATGTTCTTTTCAAATGCTGCCTCTGTCAAGTCTGTGGGAAATGGGTGAAAAAAGCGCAGTGAGACGCCAGCGCCTGGGAAGCTTTAGTTTTTGCAGACAGATGTAGCGTACTCGTTGAAAGGTACAAGAAATAGCATGAAAAAGAGAGGATGGAGAGTTAAAATCAACTCCTATTTCTTCGTTATTCCCGTTATCGTTAAGCGAGAACGAGCCCAGGCGTGCAGACGGGATAATATAGTAGGATAGACACGAATAGCGATTAATGTACTACGGGTTCTAAAGCAGACTCGACTTACTGCACCCGTACTTATATGCTCTCCCAACGGTGCTACTAGTATGTACAAACTCTTTCATTCTTTTAAACAGCTTACCTTCTCCCGCCTCACTGAACTGCCGGATCTTGAACACGTACTCGGATGCCTGCAGAAGCCCAGTAATTTCGTACAGGCCAGAGGAACCTAAATTGACTAGCTGATTGACGACCTTAGAAGGAGTTTCACAGGCGAGAGCAGATTCTCATAGCAAGGTGGCGGTGTCATCATTTTGCTTTATGACGAAAATGCGACACATTAATTCAGAATGCACAATGGACAGCGGAAATCCTCACTTTTGGATCTTTTGTGCTTGGTACCGTGATCGTTCCAGAAACTGTCAGGGATGCTTTCCGCGTTTTCCTATAATTGAGTAGGAATAGTCTTCCGGCCGAGGGTATGCGATTCACACTGTTGTAATGAGCAACCATTGAGCAAAAAGCAAAGACCCTACCTCCAGCTTTTCATCCACAACGGACCTTCTTAAATAATCTATTTCAATTTCTTTTATGGGAAGCTCGCCTTCTTCCTGAAAAAAAAATCCACTCGGTCAGTTTCCGCATTGTAACACTATTCATTCACGGGGCACCGCTCACCTCCTTGTTCTCGATTTTCCATGTGATGGAGTGTTCTTTAACCTTATGCAGCGTGACCTTGGGTTCAGAAGGTGGGTCTGAAATTGAATCGAGTAAAGGCTTTTCTTGCTGGCTACTATTTCATGAACACCTTACTGGTTTCTTTGAGATGGATGGTCATAGTATTTTTGGCTTTTCCATTGTTCACCTCGCAACGATACTCTTCCAGATCATCCTCGTTAACGTTGAAAATCTTTAAAAATGGGTTTAGTGAGGAGATAATAAAACTCAAGAGAAAATGACAAAAAAAAAACAAAAAAATTGAAATTTATCCAATAAGGACCGAGTAAAAAGTGGTAGAGTTAAAGATACTCTGTAATAATGGGATTTTTCCCATTTCTTTTTCTTTTTCCAGTGTTCAGAAAATTACGAGGAGAACGGCCGGTAAGCAAACCTGAAGGAAGAAGAAAAACCACTACTCCCAGAACTTCATGAGAAATAACTACTTAAAGATGACTCATTCTTCTTAGTTGGCCGAAAATATCAAAAAATGCACCAGCAGAGTTATTTGGCATCAAACAAGAGATCCTATCAATTTCTGTCGCTTCCGGAACACCATATCATTCTAGGTAATTTCTCTGTTCTCTCCATCGTAGTTATAATGTTTTCTTTCTCAGGAACAGTTCTCAAAACTAACCTTCAATGTGGCTTTCTTGTGCCTTTTATCAATGGTAAGGTTGTACTTCTCAGGATCATTTAACTCGTTTCCATCACGGTAAAAAGTGAAGAGGATTGCTGGAGGATTTGATGCAGCAACAGGACAGCTCAGTTCTACCTGTAAAGAAGGTATTTGAAATGTAACAAGGTGTTTCCTCTTGAATAGGGTAGTTAAACTGCAGACCTCGCGAGACTTGCCATCGACGATAGTGTACTGGTCTACAGAATCCTTTTCGAATTCAGGTTTATCTAAACAGCAAAAATTTCCAAGATCATGGATATAGTTCCATAAAGTCAGGATATTGTTTGTGTTGGAAGGAATAAGTGTAGATAATGTTGTACACGTATTTTTCATGAAAATTCCACCCGTGACCCTTGCAAACTTTAGGAAGCCTTTCGATTATTTCTCTCGTTCTTCTCTCGGATTAGCCTTAAATCTAGCTAGCCAGATTTCAGGTATAATGACAGCGAAGGAGAGCCCACTTTAAGCGCCTGGAATTTGAGCGAGGTCAAAGATTGCTGCGAATGCCAGTGAGACCGATCCAGTGCTCCTCATTGACATGGAGTTCATCTATGGACTCGTGGATTATAAGCAGGTTTCGTCAAACATTCCTCGCTAAGCTCAATTCTCAGGAATTCACAAGCGCATCAAATACATGCAGCCTTGGGATAGCAATATCTTGTCGGCATCTCAACGTTCAATCCATGTTACAACCACAAAAACTTGTGACAACGCTATCCAGACTATGCCAAGCGTTTCTGGATTGTTTTCGTTTCGCTCGACGATGTGTTCGATAGCCACACTAACAATATTGCATCAAGACAAATCGAATGCAGATTCCCACGCAAAATTCTCTAAGACATGAAGAATCCGTAAAACAATTTTTGTTTCTTGGGAGCGGTTCTCTTGATAAGGAAAATCCAAGAGGGAAGTCAGTGAGCCAGGCTAGCTATCCTCATTCTACTTTTTGCCCTACTAGTGTTCTCCCACATGAAAATGGTAAGTGCAATGATAGATCTTTGCTTTACGGGATTTGTGTTGTGTCCTTCGGTGTGAGACTTGGTTATAAATCTTCTATGCCGATTCTTATCGATGTACGAGGATAATAAATAGTCGCTGCATGTATCACCCGTCCACTTACACCACACGTCGATGTTAACTTCTCGTCGGTCGATGATTGGAAGTTCGTCTTTGCCGTAGGATTCGATGTGAACGCAGCTGATTTTCTGGAATGGAAGATTTCAACTGGCGTTCGTGCAATTGTACCAAAGTACATTCGCCGTTCTTAACGGACCTTTCCGTCGTACTCCTTCGTGAGACGTTCGACTGTCACTTCCTTGCCAGCAATTGTGTACATGCTTGCTGAAATTTGGAAAATTTGGGGAAGGTCAGCTACGCGTGCAAGAAAAACTGATTTCAAGCAGGGCAAATCTCATGATGTTCCATTGCTTCTTAGAATGCCTTGTCAAATCATGGATGATTACATTCTCCACAGGGCATGACAAGAAGGAAAAGAAAGCACTCAGATGGCTCGCAACCACGAATTCTCTACTTTTTTATTGGTTAATCGTTCCATGGATTCAACTACTTTAGCCCGGAATAAGTGAGCAGAATACTTGGAAGACATACTTCTATTATAAAACTTGTCGAATGTGAAGTGTAAAAGAGAAATGGACGTGGAGTATGGAGTTTAATTAACGAAATTTTCAATTGTGCACTTAATAGACGAGAGAGCTGAGCATTTGCCAATGTCAGAACCAAGTTACGTTTGCTTTTTTGTTCACTTTTTGGCACAAATTTTGTCGGAGGTAAATAAAAACAAGTAAACAGATGAAAAGACCAAGATGTTATTTCACTTTTAGTACGCAGTGTGGAAATACGTAATGCTATGAAAATCAAGGATTTTTAGCCTGAGAAGTTGGGAAGTAGGAGTGAATGGTTAAGACTATGTTGAGAAACTTCATCAGGATGTACATACGTATAAAACGACTCACAAGGAAATATTGTGAGAACATTTCCGAGAAATCTATGCTAGGAACACATCCCGAACAGCATAACACGTCGAGTAGAAATGTCTGCTGCATTTCCTTCAGTTGCTGCCATCCTCCCCTCAATCGCTCTTCAAATTTTCGTCCTTTTCGCGGCAATCGCTGGAAGATGACAGCAATTGAGGGGAGGATGGCAGCAACTGGAAGGCGTGCATGCTGTTAGGGTTTCTATTCGAAGAATTTCGTTGATGGCTTTGCGTTCCTGGCGCACATGGAACTTGAGAACTACGCATGTTTAATTTGTAAAGAAAGCAGGGAGGAAAAATTGACGAGGAATGTAATTCAAATTTTTGAGTAGTAATGAGTTTTAATAAGTTTTTATTATTATAATAATGTCAATGTTAGTAATAAAAGCCGATCTCAGCTGCAAGTGAATTATCTATCTTACCATCCAGTGTTTCGCCTTCGCTGTCAGTTATCGTTATTTGGTGATCCTCGTCGTCTCCATTCACTCCACAGTCGATGGTCAGGGGTTCACCGAGCAGGGCTCCGGCAGAGTGGGACTCGTCGTTCCATCGAATCTCATCTACACTTCGAAACTTCTTTGTTTAACCCACAAATGCTAACCCTACTAGTAACTTACTCAGAACCACGACTTTCACTTCTCTAGAGTACGTCTTTCCACCAAGACTTCGAGCTCGGCACTCGTACGTTCCCTCGTCCCGTTTGTGAATCGCCGTAAAGTGCAGATTTTTCTTTTTATGCCGCGTGCCATGTTCCAAGAGACCAGTGGTGAATATACTGGAATGTGCTCTCTGAACGGCTTATGTGAAAGATCATTCGGGTAGCTTCCTCGACTAAAATGGAAGCTGGGGCGGAAATACAAGCCTATGCAAACATCCGGATGGGATACGTGTATCAGTGCTATCGACCGAAAAAGAGCTAGTATGAAACGTACACATGCCACCTGGGTAAATAACGCTCCAGCCGCTGGCTTATCTATGACTTTCAACCTATGAAGAAAGAGATGTAGTTGAAATTTAAATAGGACACAAAAAAGGAGGAGAAAAGTGGTTCAAAGACCGACAACAATAAATCAAAATCACTGAAAGTGAAAGTTTGAGGATTGGGTGGGAGAATTACGCTGAGAATAATACAGATTCCGGGATAAAAAATGCAACATACACAGATCAAGGGACGGCGTATGTAAGAATAAAGGAGGGAAAAAACTTCTGCTTACCTGGAAGAGCTGCTTCCGTCGATGACTTTGGCTCCCTTCTTCTGCCATTGGAGGTCAGAAATATCGGCGATATCCTCCCTTCCATACACACATTCAACCATGAGCGGTTTTCCTTGAAAGCGGGGAAATTTCAGCTCGAAAAGAAGAACGCTTCGATGCAGAATTCAAATATGCCCTCTAATGGAGAATTTGAAGCATGCTACAATGGAGAAACTGAATGGAGATTTGAACTAATAGCTTCTGTCAACGTCAACTTTACAACACACATACCGATACGGAGAAATATTTTCCAGGATTAACTCCCTTTCAAGTTAAACGCTAAACAACATCATAGCTGTGAGGCATTTTCAGATTATTAGGCAGCCACCCACGCAAAGTACTCCACGTTTTCTCCATTATTAACGTAGCAATAAAACGATAGTCTAGAGTAAATTACTGAAGCAAAATAAAGTGCTCATTTCTTTATTGAAGTAGTAAAGTTTAGTAGGTAAGAACAAGGAACATTCCCAGCCGGAAAAAGAACTTTCTAGAGCGTCTCTACATTTTTCCTTGACCCCCGCCCGGCAGCTTAGCTCTTCGGGCAGGGATTCTTATGTCAATCGTAAGAAACAAAACTAGTTGTGTAAATACGCAAATAAGGGGGCCATGATTCATGAGCACACTTGGGAGTATACAGTGTATGTTCCAGAAATGGTAACAGTTGAGTATTCATGCCAGATGTCTAACTTTTCCGCCTTCCTCTAAGAATAGCATACATTTCCCCGTGTTGTTTTGTTGTCTATTATCTCTTCAACTATTTTTACCGGTGAAGCCCACCATAATTTATAAGAAACTCCTCAACAAAAGTTTGAATCGAGTAGCAGCATTACCTTGCCGCAAAATCAGCGTATTCTCTGGATCTAAGTGCTTCGATGCCACCTTAACTGGATTGCGATCCTCATCGTCAGCGTCGCCGTCGTCATAGGCATAATCCTGTTGACCTGAAACACCATATGGAAATCAGCTTTTTACTATTACATTTCACTTCCATGTCAATATTTGCCATGACCGCTGCAACCCACCCAGATGATGGCAATCCAGTTCCTCAGACCCCCGCACCGAAAAACATTCCCTTCCAAAAAATTCGCCCCATCTTAGCCATGCGAATTCGATAAGCATTTGCCTCTTCATGGCAGCCGTTTCGTAATTATCCCGTTCATTCATACTGCTAGTGGGAAAATGGGTTCGCTAACTCGTCGCTGTTGGAATCCTCCCACGCCGGATATGCGATATGAAATTGATAATGATGTTGCGCGCATTCAACACCCCGACTAATGCATCGCATAATGCGGAATGCTTCCCTCCGGCAGTTCGACGGCACGAAATCGGCTCATCTTTGTCAGCAGATTGCCGCCGGATGGAGCTACACTAATTAAGGGTTTTTGTCAGGAGAGTCCTTGAGAGATTTGACGATCTGGTGCCGCTAATTAAGATGACAAGGCAGACAAAGCACTAACGGCTTTGTGCCAATATGGAACTCCATCATCCCTTGGTTGCTTACGGGTATGGGTTGTTCGATTTCATCGCTTAGTTAGAAATGCTCAATCAGTAAGAGTAAATTTGTCTTTGAGAATCCGGCATGCCATTTCCTTCCATTTCATGTTTCGGGAATCACTAGCCAGAAATTTTGAATGTCGATTGAACAATCCAAGGGATCCATGGACTATTTCTTCAGCTCGGTAATTACTGAGATGCTATCTAAACCACTGGAGGCATCGTCTATGGAAGACACCTCCATGTAGTCCCACAACTCGCGTGGAACACAAAAAATCCTCGACATCTTCGATAATTGCCTTGATTCCGGACTTCCACACAAAAAGACTAAATTTCAACCACAATGCTGAAATCGAGGCGATTTCAAGCAGTATATTTGGCTTACGCAG
>JARK01001482.1:429296-465656 GCA_000688135.1 Ancylostoma ceylanicum
GGGGGGGGGGGGGGGGGTAGCGATGCAGTGAGTGCTCTTGACTTCTCACCTCTGCTATGACTGCGCACAGCTCTCTAACCGTGTTTGAGAGGGGTGATGCTTCTTATTTGCTGCTTTCGCACTGCACACTTGACTCCTTTTGCCATGTCGTCGCAGTGTCATCCGAAACCAATCCATAGAATTTGCATAAACGTGAGGGGGTGAGGACAGCCGAGTTTGGCCAGTGTTTCGGCGAGAGCACAGCAGTGCCGCCAGTACAGGTCCACATACCTTGACCGTACCACCCCACCCTGATGACGTAATGCCTGGACAGGGGGTTCGCGTGCATGCGGTCATGATTACAGCGATTGCGCAACTCGTCTACAGATGGTTGGTGCACTGAATGACGTTTGTTTGGGCACGTACTGAGAGTGCATTAACTTTTCACGCAATCAGGTTTGGACAGTTTTTTCCCACAGGATTGGAAAAGTACTCCTAAAGGATTGACTTTCTTCTGCAGTTTAAACGGATAGTGGAGTGGTTGTGCCTGTGCTTTGATGGGTAACGACGACATAAGACGAGCTCAGCCCGCCATGTATTAAGCACGACAGATTTATGTTCGCCTTGCAGTCGATACACCGAGCGCAAGCCGGAAATTTGCATATTACTAGAGCCTTGAATCTGGCATGCGTCGCCGTCCGTCACGCAACGAACGACCCGCGAAACGTCCTCGCACCTATTGCTCTTACGAGGGAGCCGGAACCAGGCAACGCTTAATAGGCTCAGAAATCGGCGTCATTCAGCTAATCGAGTCACGCAATGTTCGTCGAAATAAGTGCACCACGGGCAGAGCCGGCGGGTCGCGGACACCCCCCGTGTGGAGACAGCTGGACACCCGTGTGCCGGAGACCCCCGTGCGGAGCACCGCTAGTAAAACACTGGTTGGGCAGGGGGAAAAACGCTGGAACGACCCCACAATGGCGCTGATTGTGGCTGTGGTTTGTTGGAGCATGCAAGTGAGCCGCACTGACAAAGGAGTGTTTTTCGGCGATGCAATGCTCGAAGATAGCATGTTCACATTGACGAGTGTCAGTTAGCATCGCATGTAATGAAATCCGTTTCTCCAAGAGCTGCGCACTCTCAGCCCCTCACTCGTCTACATCGATTCCAGCAAAGTACGAGAGCCATAATAAGCGATCTTCGTCATCTACTCTATTGAGATAATCGTTGCGAGAGCCTCATTAAACCCTCGACAATTTTTTGACAAACTCACTTCAAAATATATGGGGTTGTTGGTAGAGTAATGAATTCCCAGCAAGATATTCTCCTTTTAATAAATAGTATAAAGACTGAGGACTGTGAGTGTGCTATGGGAGCTGCTTACACATGTTGAGACAATGGATAGAGCGGCGATGTACAGAGATGGGCAAACAGATTGGCCTTTGAACGCCACCTTGCCCCTCAGACAATCATACCATCCACATCCGCCAGGACTGACAATCCACTTAATCATGGTGTCAGGGGAGGAAGTTCTCTACTTCCAGATCTCGCATTCTAATTGCATCTCGTTTCTACGAAATATTCGAGGAATATCGAATCTACTTTCAGCTCAGACGCCAGAGTATCCCCAAAAAGGGGCTATTAGTGAACGACGCTCCAGCCCCTCGAGGATTGTCAGCCAACAAGTCCATTCGCAATTTCACTACCAAATTACGGCCATGTGATAGTTAGGTAGGCCTGATTATTTACTCCGTCGTTCCTGGGATTCGTAAAACACAATTGTGGAGGTAGGATAAGGAGATGAGAGAGGGTTTGGATGGTGAAGGCGATGAAATTCTTCGAAAACCGAATGGAGAATGGCTTTATCTGCCTAATAAAAGGAGCAACCGCATAGATGTGCCCAAATTTCTGGAAAAGCCCATTTCCGAAAAGAATCAATGGAAGCTAGGTGTTAACCTTGTGCTTTTCTCAGTCTATGGATATGCAGATGATTTAGCCAGAAAGAATTACGAAAGAAACATAAAGAAAGAAACTCGATAAAACCAACTCTGTGAAGCAGCACACGGAAGACTAGTAACCAGTAGCAACACGAATAGAATCAGCCTCATCCTGAATAAAAACTAAATGAATGAATTTAATTAGCAGGCTGCAGTAAGCGGTTGTATGTATGCTTATGGTGTTTGGGGGAGTGCGAGAGAGCGTGGGGCCTCTCTTCTCCCCGCCCATCGCATACAATACTCGGATAAACACTCTCTCGCCACGCTTTCCTTGCTCGAAATCCAATTTGAAACACTCAGAAAAAATACGACACAATCGCTTTTGGGAACAGACAATGATGCTTATGGATGGAGCCAAGGGAGAAAACAAATGAGAACAATGGGGGATGGAGGGCTGGATGAATAGGTGACTCAGGCAATGAAGAGATCCATGGAGTAAGAAGAAGGGAAGATGGAAAATCAAGCGAACCACAGCCATTTCCTTGATATGGCTATACAATATGGTGAAATAATGAGGATTGTTTTCCAGTATCAAGAGGATTTCTCCTGTGAAACACTCCAAGACATGAATGAGGCAGAGATCCACGAGAGACACCGATACAAATACTCCAAAACTAGTGTTGAACCAACAATGCTGACGATGTGCTGAGTGGACAGCTCTCGAAGTCGCGTGTGCACATCGGCGGTGGAAAAGAGTCGCTCAAAATGATGAGGTAATTTCGAAAAATGTTTCCGGAACTCGATGCACTCCAGCCATCCGAACAGACTGAAAATGGGGATGCTCGTCGCCATCCGTTCATCGGCGCATAAAAGGGATCTGATTCAGCACTCGTTCGTATTTCCGCTTTTGTACTCAACCCATTATAGAGGCCACAATTTGTAGCCGACAAATGAGCCCGTCTTGACTGCGCTTAGTCACCTGGCGTGTTCCGTTGTTCCGCCAATTACTGAACGATAATCAACAGGCCTAAAAAAGACAATGAGGCCCTAAGCGTTGTGCGACGCGGTTGGTAACATCGTTCTTCTGGACAATCTGTGGATGGTGAGAGTAATATTTCTGCTCAGAGCATCATTTTTTGGCCGTGATTAGGATCTTGTGACCAATACTGTTGTAGAAAACAATCGGGATTCTATTGATATTAACTACTTCCACTATGGTTTGATGACGAGAAAAATATAGTAATGCCCGTGAACATGGGCTGCTGAGCTTTCAATGCAAAATGTTCATGAAATGGATGATGCGTCTGCATCACAGGTGCAGTATAAAACAAGAGAAACGTCTTCAATTTTCTTTATTTTTGAATTAAAAAAAAGCAGTGACTGTTTGAACCGGCAAAGGAGGAAATGTTCTAAGAACTCATAAAAATTCGACAGGAATAACGAAACTCTAGCTATGCTAATAAAGTATGGGGAAAAATTGCTTGCAATAAAGAGCATTAGCGAAATAAATCCCGGAATGTTGCCTGGAGACGTGCCTTTCTACTCCTCTTAATTGTGGAGATGTATAAGTTAGACAAGGGAGATGAAAAAGATAGATCCATTTTTTTAAACAAGGATAATATGCTGGATGGAACGAAAGGACTGCCGAAAGAAAACCACGATGTGAGCAGCATCCCAGACGAGCTCGTCATGGCACGGATATGAAGAGCGTTTGTTGACAAGCCCGTGAAAATTGACCAGTACGTTTTTCAGGAATTTTAGAGCACTATTTGCTTTGCTCCGATGGATACTACTACATAATGAAGGCCGAGATTTCAACTACAATTGCACCTGGCGAAAAAGTGCAAGAGTATTGTTGACCCAACTTGCTGACACTCAGTGACTTTACGAAATCGCCTGTTCACTGGCTTGGTTTAAGCACGTCGCTCACTCTATACGTGGCATGAAAATCCCATAAGAAAACCTGTACCAGGAATGAAGCAATGGATTGTTCTGGAAGAAGTATGTTGAAGATGGATAAAGAGAGAGAAAAAATCCGCCATGAGTTTTACCATAAGGAGTGTTAGGACAAATTTTCTGTGCCTCGGATTCCTGTGAAATGAAGGCCAGGGCACAGCATGAGGAGGTCACCACAGGTTGGGGACTACTAAGTCCAGTCAGATTCAGAAATAGCCTACTAAGTCCCCACAAATCAGGGCTCTCTCGGGAAGTATCAGAAAACTCATATAAATAGCCTCTATTCAAGTCTAGGAATGATATCCCATCTAGGAATGCAAACGATCTGTGATGACTTAGCCCAGTTTGTCTCAAACCCTAGCCGAAATCTTCGAGAAAGTAATCACAATAATCCTTCATTGAAGGCCGCTATTTACTCTTGTTTTGCTTTTTTGCTTTGAAAATATGTGCAAAAAAGTTGTAAAATCTCTAGAGCATCACATACATATACATATATCTTGCAAATTAGAGACAGCTGTGTGAGAACGGTGACAGACAACATCTATTTATAGCTCTGCATCTGAGGTATTCGAGCCCGCACCTTACTAGCGTTAAGAGAGGGCCCACATACAGATGGGTTCGGCAACAGATGCTAATTGCCTCATGCCGCCTCAGGCCGCCTCACGCAATGCCGGTCCTCAGGTAAAAGTGAGGTTAATTGAATAGAAAAACTGTAAATTGCCAAAATATTTAAGTGTAAGGACTAGACTCGTGCCCCGTATTACAATGAAGCAAATTTCGTCCTCATGCTCTCACTTCGATTTTTACCTAAATTTAAAAAGTTTCAACTTCATAGAGATACATGCTTCCCATGTGTGATCTGTTGGCTGATACCTTGATAGCTTGATACCTCAGTGAGCAACTGTTAAGGTTACAGCCGGCAAAAAGAAATGTATCACATCGAGGTCTGTATTTGTCTACGTACATAACGCCTCTTTTTATGGTGTATGCTGACAAATGAAGCTTCAATTGGGAGGTTGTACTGAGTGAAATGTGTTCTGTACCAGGTCGATGTGGGATTTGAAAAAAAGCAACTGTAAACTCTGGTTTCTCTTCGAATGTTCGGGAATAACTTGCAATTCAACCTTACCAGCAAGCATGAATGTTTAATGATAAATGTTTTTACTAGAGATGAGCTTTCTATTCCTATCCTTAGGACCTCCTGAATTCCCTCTTTCCCAGCGCTATATGCAAGCCTGAATCCTCCATTTTGTGTGTGTAACAAATAAAAACACCAGTGAAAAAGTATCAAGCAAAGTGCTTGAAAGAAAAAAATCCTCTGCTCGATGTTTTATTGTGCTGCAGTGCTCGCTGGCTGGTTTTTGCTGCATTCCGATTCTTTGTGGGAATCATATCCATGCGTATTACAACCCACGTTCATATTTTGAATACAGCTCGTGAGAGACGCTGTGCATTAGATTTATGGTATTATAACTGCATAAGCAAACGGATGCATCATAGCACCTCATTACTGGTAGTTTGTTTTAGAGCACTGATGGAGTGCAGTAGGCTTTGTTGAAAACTGCTTTTACTGCTGAGTTAACCAACTCCAGGTTTCCTGACCGTTTCTGAGAAGGCTCTGGCCTATGAGCCCCTATACATAAAGCGGACGGATTCTTTATGCGAAAAAGCTTATACTTTGCTTCGTTAACTGATCTAAGAAGGCAGGGACAAATAGTAATAAGGATAACAAGATATGTACATCACATTTATGCCGAGGAATTTGTCACTCATCATGAGCGGGGAGCTTCGAGCCTTCCCGGGAACGTTCATAAACCCCAACTCAGTCTGCTAGTGGGAAAAATTCATTGTTGGCATGGCTTCTGACTGATTCGTATTTTTCAGAGGCCTAGAAGTGGCCCCGGGTTTATCAACCAACTCCTCCAGGTTTCGACATTATTCCATGTTTTCTACTCCAGAAGACCTCAAGAAGAATGTCGAACCAACTCTTTATCAGTCATTATTGGGGAAAATTCGTAGCAAACCGTCAATGCGGGCAAGTGTGCATCACTTGCATCTTCCCATCCCATATTATCTACAGTCCACAGCTCTCATAACGATATGTGAGGCAAGAATTCACTTGGTATGGACAAGCACTCATTCCTATTGTTCATTACTGGGTTCTCACTTCTATGAACGCGAGTTCAAATACGCATGAAAGGTTCCCGACAAAGGCGCAGCATGCAGCAGAAACCTAACTAAGAGGCCAACAGTAAACAACAAGGATGAGGGCTTGTCTGTGAACAACGACTTTTTTCCTGACATATCGTATGCGAGCTCTACACTGCATATAACTCACGTAAATAACTCCAGTAGACTGCGTGTGCTTTCGAGCAGATTTCGTTCATAATCCGCCAAATATTAGGTCATTTAATAGGTTCTGTCCCTATCAGTAATTTTGGTCATCCATGAATAAATAAATAAATAAATAAATAAATAAATAAATAAATAAATAAACAATAAATAAATGCCATTTCCCAAGCAGTTTACTGCCAAGGCCTAGTCCAATCAGAACGCCGCCTATTTATTTTACTAGAAGACCTTTTCTGGTGAAGCGGACTTTCTCAAAAGTTAGGGCAAGGTATTGGATGATATCGAGCAATATACTATTGTTTTATTCTGAGTTCCAGCGGTGTTATTCATATTTCAAGCGACATTTTCTGTAGGGACAGAACCTACGAATCAACCCAATATATTCCGATATCGACCAAAAAATTCACGTAAATCTCCAGAGAATAAGCGAAATCTGCTGGAATTCACGCGGAATTCACCCGAAAAAGGCGAATTCTGAAGAAAAATGAGTGAATAGTAAATTTCTGAAACGAATACACGAAGAATAGGCATAATATGTTGACTATGTAGACTAATATGTAGATTCGAATCTTTCCACCTGAGAAAATGAAGTTTGGACAATCGAGTAGGCCCCACTTTCCCTCAGTGAGGATCGGCTGCGACCCTACCGCAGTAACAATGGCAAACGGTTAGTTTATCCTTCGTGTTCGCGTCTTTTGGAGTAGAAAACATGGAATAATCCCGAGGCGTGGAAGCGTTAGTTTAGCGAACGAGCCATGACTAAGCCTCTGAAGATAAAGAATCATTCTATGCGTTAGTACAGCAATAAAAGTTCGTATAGGTTCCAATAAGGTTTATCACATAGAGCGGTCGTGATTGTGTCCCTGTCCTTTATGTCGCATCTTCTGTAGTTCTCATTCTTCTACTGACTCGCTTGCTGACCTGTTTGTCATCTGCCTAGCTTGGTCAGTCTAGTTCCTCATTGCTCAATGACATCTTTGTTATCATGAGTACTAGATGGTATGTTGCAATATTGTAGGCCTGACGAAGGTAATGAACACCGAAAACTCGCCAATAAAGATTGAAAACAGGAGTCCACAAAATCCACGAAACGTAGAAACTTATACGTAATGAGGCTTTGGGACGGCACCATCTTACCATATTTGAAGTTCCTACAATAAAAGTTCCATCGAACAACTTGATTGACTCAGCAATGAGAGAAATCTTAAGCGAATCATACATAGACTCAGAGAACAATAGACATTCTTAGAAGCCAGCTTTGATATTTTCTGAGAGGATTTCGTAGGAAAAGAAGTGTTTGTAGTAGCAAATCTCAGCAATAATGTACGTGAACACACTACAATTTGGTGGCTATTGCATAAAGAGCATTCATGTTGCGATAGCGAAATTTCATTTTGTGGCATACGAGACCTTCAATACTCCGCTGTACTTTCTGTCCTTGATTTCTCACTCAATACTAACAAAACTGCTGAGAATCTTCAAGCACTGGTGACAGGAGATTGGACACTTAGTGTGCGTATTCCTCATAAGTCATAAATATCCAGAAAGTTGAAGAGAAGAGGGCGAGCATGTTTTCTTCTGCTACAAGTCACATCTCGTTTTACGAACGTACGTTGACTTCTCCTGTATTACTCTATCAGTCACTGGGTAGAAGTTCTATATGTATAGATAATTTGCAGATAGACTTATATGATAGACGAATGCACAGATAGGCAATTGTATAGATAGACAATTTCTACGTACGTGTCTCTTAAGTCTGCGACTACGAGCACTTCCAATATTTCGGTACTTCTTGTTTGATTTGTTTATAATCATTATCAGTACTATTACTCTTATGCATAGAGCACTGAAGTAATCTAGTAAACAAATTATCGTCATCATCCTGGCATCGAGGGTGGCATTATGACTGCTGCCATCCAAAAGGAAATAACGTTAGTAATCATATATCAACTGACTGTTGAGCTGAACACGAGGTTGGTAAGCTGTTTTATTTAGGCTAACGTTTCGGCTAATCGCCTTCTTCAGAGTCTGAAATGGGCGATACGATATCGACGGTCGATTATTTGAATGTTAGTAATGTTAATATTAGTACAGAGACAAGAAGTTTTAAAAAATTATTTGAAAGAATGAGTACCCAATTGCCCGTTCCGTTCCCTAACCATATACGGATAATTAGATATTAGGAATAAGGGCCTCCTGGGAACGCATCAGTATGCGGGGGAGGACCTTATTGTTAATGTGAGTGAAAGAAATTAATACTAACCCAGTAATTCTCTTGTGAGACTGGCTATTAGAAAGAATATTAGCAGAAAAATAGAAGATTAATGAAGAGAATAGAAATAATCAAAGACGACTATATATAAAAGAGACATGTGAAGGAATGATGTGATACGCTATTCTATGTTGTTGTTAATAAAGTTGTTATTGTAAACAGGGTACTATTTAAGAAGATGATATAGTAGGGTAGCAATTCCTCTTTGCGCCTGTCAGTAGTAGAAGGCAACTAATAAAGGTTGCTTCTGCACACAAGAACACACCGGACGCAGATTAGATTCACTTAAGTTATGGAGTATATCTATTAGAAGAGGAAATCCACCGTTTTGGAGAGTCCTGCAGTGTACGGAACACCTGGAGGAACGGCAAACTCTGCCATGAAAACATCCTGAACAGCTAACCTCTGCCCCTACGATCGTTAGTCTCCCATGGCACATTGAACCGATTTCTCTGAGAGTGCAACGTTCCAGAGTGTACATAGGCTCAGCGTATCACTTCTTCTCAGTTAAAAACCATCGCTTTTCCTAGTAATTGAATATTTCAAACAAAAATGCTATACGACATGACGCATAGTGAGAAGAGTGTTGCAAAGCATATTTTTTAAAGAATATTTTCAAGAGAAAGAAAAGGAAGGAATACTTTTAGCACCCTTGTATTCGGTTTTCCTATAATCCGTGGACTGTTGAATGTACTTAAATTTATTGCCTCGTTCATAAATAAATGAACAAGGCAATAAATTGTTGAAAATAGCAGTAAAAAGTAAATTAAAGATAATGCGAAATGTCGTAAGAATATTAACAATCCTCGATCCTCTAATCTTGGAGTTTTCTTATTTTCCCTTTCAATTTCTTCGCACTGTTCCCTTTTCCCAAATTTACATATTCTAGTCAGAAGGCCGGAATCCAAAAAACGTGTGGTTAGCGCTCCTAGTTCCACAGCATTCCAATGTGCTACGGCTACGTAATCTCTCGCCCTTTGGCATTTGATGTTAATTAACTTTGGACAGCAACTCCCTTCGAAAAACCTCGAAGCACATCCATGCTCGTCAAGAACACTGACATGTCACCATCAGGATCAATATAAACTCACTGGAGAGCTGAGAAAACTCGTAGATTCAATTAACGCAAAGTGACAATTGCGTAGATAGAATTGGCGCAGTTCGGTGGTAAGTAGCTTAGGTCGAAGGTCTTGGGCAAGCGATCCGAGGCAGGCTTTTTCCGAGGTCGGTCCGTGGAGAGGTCCGTCAGGATTCTCGAGTCTAGGCGGAATTGCGCGACCAGGGATTTCCGCTGGAAACTGGCAGAGATTTGTACAAAGCATTTGAGCTCGGAGGGCTTAGTGAGGGTCAACATTACTAGAAGTTATAAGTAGTCACTGTGATTGAATGGTGAGAGGAGAAGAGGTAGTGTTTGGAATGGAGAGGATTTCACGCGAAATCACATCTATCTGAGGAGCGAATCCGTTAATTGTGAAGCTTCTTCCGAACTCTGCCTAAAATATGACTGGTTAATAGTTTAGAGTAGTTTCTAAATCATTTCTCTCAGTACATTCTTGTGAGAACGACTAAGCAAAATGGAATAAATAAAAAGACAATGCAACGAGAGCAGTTCCAGCTTGGGCTTGCACTTTTGGTGCTATTGTTCGGTTTTTTTTTCATCACCGCTTTCGAATTGACAATGGAGCTCTTTCCTGCGGAACTTTAGAATGCTGCATTTTGAAGAACTGACAAGTTGTCGAGACCTACGTAACCGATTTGAAGACAGAATGCCCCAATAGTGGGTGCCCTCAGGAACTAAGAATGTGTAAAACCTTTATTATATGTACATAAATCCTATATTATATAGCCTAAAGTGAGTATTCTTGCGATCCGTATACATATAGCGTAGTTCTCGATGTATTGTAGCGTACTACATGACTATATTCGTTTCGTTGAGACATTACATTTTAGAGGAAGAGTGTGACACTTACCCTTTCACTCGTTTGTCCATTATTGCTAATACGACCACTTTAAAAAGTTGGTCAAAATAAAGTGAACTCTAGTCCATCTGAAACAACTTTTATTTATCAGTGCGTGATGAGAGCTATCATCCATTAGTTTTCTTGAGCTTCCCATTTCCTATACTCGCTACAGTCATATGATTGACAACTCCTTAACTTGAGGAGGACATGCATAAGTTTTCTTCTTTTTTATCAAATAGAATAGACTCCTCCTCGCCACACTGACGAGTTCCCGGGAGGACCTACTTAGTAATCCTATTTACCTGTATATGGATAGGGAACGGAACGTGCATATTGGACATCATTCTACTGAAACATTTTTCCTTCTTTTTTAGAAAATATATATTTTCATGCTGTTTATAATAATATGTAAATAAATTTGAAATCGAATGTCCAGTTTGGAGAACACACAGATTCCATATGTTCACAAAAGAGAGAACAAGACAGCTATGCATGAAAGATGCGGCTGGCTACAGGGCTTCCTCGTTTCCGAATATTCGATTTCCTGAATCGGTCCCAGTAGAATCAATTTAAATAATCCCAATGGGACTGCAGATCCCACTGTTCTCTCACTTACCGGAAACCATGCATGAGCAGGAACATACCGAACAAAAATAGTGAGACAGAATATTCATCACCATTCAACACAGCTATCCTGGATTTATCCGTACTTTTAACTCAGATTCATGTTTACCCACCTTTTTCTTAAATATTTTGCATTTATCCTGGTCATCCTCCTACATCACTACAGCCTTCCGAAACTTCTTCGAATACTACTGATAAAAGAGTCATGAGCGATGGGCACAAACACAACAGAATTAGTTGCGAAATTGTACGCGCAAAAAGGATATTCTGATACAATTTCTTTTATTATTTTTACTTGCATTATTAGTCCTATGTTCCTATTGCGTAGCATCACAGGAGATGATAGGGCAAACAACATATTTCCTAGTAACTTCACTGTACATTCATCCCAGCCACTCAATGTAACTTTTGTTTTTTTTTTCAGGCGCCTTTGGCGGGACGATTGGACGTCTACCTCCTTTAGTTTTTCAGTGAACATTTCACATTTTCGCACACAATAGCGATTTAGAGCCATTTTCTGACGTTGAATACATATTTATTTGGCCTTTCGTTCATGGTGCGCATTCTCGAGGCGATACGTCAAAGACGACACGATTTGTTGTCGTACACATCAAAGCCACAGCATTTATTGCAGACCGGATTACGTGCTTAATCTGTTAGCTGAGGATAGCAGCCATTAGCGAAATGGATCGCAAGTTTGTGATAAAAGCTTCCGTTAGAGATATTGTGGAAAACTGTGTTCATAGAAATAAGCACATAGAAACATAACACAGTAAGCTTTCTTAGAAACAACGGTTTCATTGTTGTTATTGCTGTTTCGAAATTGTCAGCATGCCAATCTACGACACCACAGTTTCCCCATCAAATACTAATTTATAGGGTTGGACTTAGGCTTTTTCAACTCAATATTTTACTGGGAACCAATCTTCGTTTGATTGCGCATCAGTAATCATTTTGTAGCATTGATTTACTCTTTGTAAATATTCTAGCCGATTTCCTCAATTCTCGCCACACCTCATTTTCTATCGCTTGGAGTGTGAGGCAATATTTCGACTAAG
The DNA here is from genome assembly GCA_000688135.1 of Ancylostoma ceylanicum. Taxonomy (NCBI): domain Eukaryota; kingdom Metazoa; phylum Nematoda; class Chromadorea; order Rhabditida; family Ancylostomatidae; genus Ancylostoma; species Ancylostoma ceylanicum. The sequence goes on from JARK01001482.1 coordinate 441,436, forward strand.
ATGACAACCTCCGACAACTCATGCTGTTGGACCTCTATCGAGAATCCAATTCAGCTCAAAAGACAACAGATATCAAAGACAAGTAAGAGAAGCTATTACTGTGGAAAGGGTGGCACAGAAATGAACGGTCGCCTCAGCGAGGCCCAGAGGATGTCCCCCCTTCCAAAGTGGAGTTTGAAGAACAGTGAGACGTTGAGGCGCCAGGTTTTGCTCCGGATGTAAAGAAGAACCAATAAGAATGTTAAATTCTAGCGACAACTAAGTTTAACTGGTTCAGTCCGCGAAAAACTTCGAAGGGCTCAGTATGAGGTGATGCCTCACATTGAAAGGGCGCGCCGCCACCGGGCAAATTCCACTAGGACGGTATCCGACATTCTAGAATAAAAGGTAAATTCACTCATATAATCTCTACAACGCTGAAGCAGTCCCTAACCACTTATTTTGGTTGTTTTCTCGAGCAATTTTCTCTGAAAAGCGGCAGTCGAGAGGTACCAATTGGGTCGTCCACAACAGTGCGGCTTTTCATGGAAAAGAAACCAAGGAGCTGCTCCGTCTCTGATAGCATTAATAGTAGAGGAAAGCAACTACACAAATCACTTGTTGTGATTTATGTCGTTCGTGAAAAGCAGTAATTCTAGTGCCCCTGAAAAACTGCACGAACTTATTGCCCAATCCAATATTTAACTACGTAGCTAAAATCCATTCCAAGTGAGAGACTGAACCACAACACAGAGCAGTGCCGCATGCATTGTTAAGACTACCCAAGGTAAACGTGCTAACATCACACAAATTTACCCATCGTTAACATATCCATTACCATGCCGTAAGTCGTCTCAATCATGCGTCCAGGCCCAGGAAGCAGGATTCTGCTTTTCGGCGGAAAAAAATTGCCGTTTTGACAATGACCTCTTTTCATGAGGGCTTACAAAGCCGCTCCACTCCTATAGAAGGTGAAAGGACACCCATCGAGGTCGTCTCCCCATTTCTTAATCACAGTGTTACGGGTGTTTCAACGCTAACTCTAATCTATAATACCTTAATATTACTCTTTCCTGCACATTATGGTGTTCTAATAAGGGGCTACCGACTACCATCCAGAGTACAGTGGAAGGAGCGAAAGGAATCTAAGAATTCTTTTTGCATGAGCTGGCATTGTGTTAAGGCCCTCTTCCCTCAATAATTGATATAAAACACAGATGAGTGCTCGCTTTCATAAAATCTGCCATGCGAATTGAAAATACGCCTCAGGGGCTGAATCCAGGAATTTTGCCACGTTTATTGGAAAGTGATGTCATTTTTGACGAAATCCAAGAAAACGAAAATAGTCTGACTTAATTTGTTTCGTGATGTAAGCCATGTGCAAGAAGTAGCAGCGGAATGAAGAAAATGTGCGGATTCCTGGTCGCCCACAGAATGGATTTGACAAAAGAGTGGTCTTTTCTACAGGGCGTCAGCAAATTACACAAGAAAAGAACGCAAGACGAAGTTAGGTAAGAAAAGACCAAAACATGCATAGGAGATAGTTAGCTAATGATTGAACGAAAAACAAAATAAAGTGAGAGCCTTCTCATGTAAGGCCATGCTCGGATCGGACCTCGAGCTCAAGCTGCACGTTTACGTATTTAAGGAAGTTATTGTTTCACTTGAGTAGTTTTTAAAAGATGAGCTGATCCAAGAAGGGCGTATGAAGGAATAGAAAATGGACGACCGAAGTATGAACCTCAACTCTATTCAAGTGATGGAATGATTCAATAGTAATATTGAGCCATATGAATGGGTGACCAGCATGTCAGCTGGAAAAGGATGAAAGTATTAGGCGATTCTGACTCAGAACCTAGGCCCTTTCATGAGTAACTTTTTATACGCTATCGCAATCTCTTCAGGGGCTCAAGATTCTCCAGCGATAGGGCACTTCACCTAATTTCCTGCGTTCTAGCTGCGAGGAGACATTCGGATTTTTCCCAAAAGAACGATCCAGCACAATAGAGATAAAAAATATGTGGCGAACAGTGGGATTGTTGGTGACCGAATGGATTTTTTTGCTCAATTCATCTGGGGAGATCTGGTGAGCCAAGCCAAAGGGGCCACAATTCCAGTATTCTTCATCTGTGAGGAGATAAAAGAAAGTAACATCAGTGCATTTAATGATTCAAACCAAACGGCAAGTTCGCTTGCTTAGGGTGAAGAAGTATACAGGGTAGGCCATAAATACGGTAACAAAGAAAATTGCAACTAAAGAATGAATTTCGTTGTGATTTGAAGCATTGCCATATGATTTATGTTCATTGCCTCCTACTGTGGAAACACCAGACAGCCTCCAGAAATATCCTCCATTCGCTGGAAATCAGACCTTCAGACATTCACTGAAGTCGCGAACAGCGGCGCGCAAGTGGCTGGTGTCAAATTGATCCTTCGTTTTTCGGAGTGTTCTCTTGAAAACTCCGGATTTCCATGGGTGATAAAAGAAGCCCAGGTCTTGAGTGCTCCGAATACCTACTAAACCAATTGATTTTGTTCTGGGCAATTGAATATCCGCACGGCAAATCCAGCAGGTCCTAAGATAGATAGTTTCCCCGTTCTCGAACCAAACGCAACCTGAGCGCTGGAGCACTGTAATGATAGAATGCCTCGAAACTGCCTCCCAGTTGAGTTTGACTTCGAGGCAGAACACGCTTCTTCAAAAGACAAACACGTGTTGCGCCCGTATTTTTGGCCCATCCTGTAGTTAGCCGCAACATCCTCGCAAATCCTCAATCGCAATCCTCGCAAACAAGCCGAAAGAACTTTAAACAATGTTTTCAAATCATTGTCGACAAATTCCGCTAGTCATCTTTTACTGGCCTACAAATCCTATGTGCGACCTATTCTGGGATATGGCACTACTGTATTTAATCCGAAGTCCAAGAACACCGTTATGAGACTCGAATCTGTTCAGAACAGCTATACTAGAAAGCTCTGGATAAGATTACATGGGTATAACTATGCCAACATTCCTTCAGCTTCTGTTCGAAACCGAATTTTTAAAATCCCTTCTCTAGCTACTCGACGAATCAAGCGCGATCTTGTTATGATATATAAAATTATCTGCGGCAGGAACCATCTTTCAGTGGATAAATTTTTTAGATCATAAGACGAGCACAAGAGGTGGCCATTTAAGATAGAATTTTCTACAGCAAAAAATAGCTTACGATCCAACTTTTTTCACACAAAGAGCTGGCTCGATTTCCCTAAGATTCTCCAAGAATTTCGCTCTGCCATTATCACTGAATCAATATAAGAGACAAATAGACAAGTATCTGTCCGAATAGAAATCGCGGAGAGTTAACCAATCGGGACCAAACTTTGCACACATATAAATCTCGGGCCGGCGGAGGTTTTAGGCTACTTTAGGTTGTCGATTAATTCATCGATTTATCGATTTTATTGATTTTTCGCAATTTTTGCCCACAGGTCGGTGAGGACATGTCTACTGGGGTTATCGAATACGCTGAGTACGAATATGACAACCGTTTTGCGTCAATGTTGATTTATCGATTTTATTGATTTTTCGCAATTTTTGTCCACGGGTCGGTGAGGACATGTCTACTGGGGTTATCGAATACGCCGAGCACGAATATGACAATCATTTTGCACCAATTTGATTAATTTTTTATACCGGTTATTTTGTTTCCGTGCGGGGGTGACGAAAGGGCTACCGAGAATACTCAACATGATGGTCATCGAAATGTTCGTGGGCAGTTCGAGTGAATGTATTAGTATCAATAACTATCCGCATCAGTGTGAAAAGCCGGGGGTAGAGAACTCCCGAGCGAAGCCGGGTATACCGTCTAGTTGATTACTAACTATGAATGTATTGTACTAATTTAACTGAGTGATCTCTGCCTTCAGGCCGTTACTGATTGTATTCAGTATTCTATGTATTGTATTGTAATCTTATATTGTACCTATAAATGAACGGTGATTCATTTCTTCTCTTCAATGGTTGTGGTACTCTTGAAATCTTTTGTAATGAGCCTCATTAGTAGAAGAATTTTCCCCGAATTTCAGGGTTTTTGGGGAAGGTCACCACATAGGAAGGAAAACTGCATGAAACTGAATGAAACTGAAGTTGCATGAAAGACGCAAGAAATGCAAGAAATGAAGTGTCAATTTCCCGCGTGTCGAAGGCGCAGACGAGTGCTCGGCTGTAGGCTGTGCGCGTGTCCCGCCACGAAACCTTGTCAATGGTACGTGTTGCGTACATCCACGATTTGATGATGTTTTGATGATGATATCAAGGGGGGTCCTGACTTTCTCAGACATTCGAGTAGCTCTAGCCTCGGAGGGCGAGCTCTGTACATCGCTCTATAGCTCCCATCGCTCCTCCCCTTCCATACAATATCAGCTCTTTTGCTGAGGGCAGCAGTACCGCTTAGTGCTACTAAATGGCGCAGCAGGCTTGACTTTGGACTGTGAATGGAAAATCGATGGTTGTTCAGCAGCTCTAGGCTAGCAGAAGAGCGCAAGTGCTCGAAAAGTGCTGCGAGGTCGCGGGCCATCCAATTTTCAAAATTTGAACCAGCGCGGGTGATGGGGCCTTGCGTGAGTTCTTATTCATAGAAAAAGTTTTTTTTTGTTTCAACATGAACATATCTTTTTTTCTTATTCTTCCCTATTCTTTTCTATTTCTAGTCTCGTTCATTTGTTCCTTTATGTCGCCTATGCTTTCTACTGTAATTTTTCGAATGTTTTGCACTGTTCTTCGCGTTTTCGTTATTCCATTGCTTTATGTTAAACATTTGACTCAACCGAGTCGAATCGACTTTCGAATAAATCGACTTTCAAGTAACTCGATATGTGGACTCTTCGAAAAGAGGCGAAAATCGATTTATTCGAAAAAGCGACTATTTGAAGGAGTTGAGAAATCGGGTTTTCTTTTTGAAATATTGACGATTCGAAACAAGCAGTAAATTTGCTTCTCGCCAAATAATTCGACATTTTCATTAACCCTTGAAAGTGTCGAACTGCTATTGAAAGCTGACGATGAAGCATCAGTCCGTCTATCCTATAATGTGAATATTCACCTTTGCCGTAGAATGATTTCAAGTGCCTGCGGTACATCGCTGTCAGCCAGTCGAGGTGGGCTCATGAAGGATTTCATTTTCTCATTTCTGATTGGCCTTCACAATCAATGAGCTACCATGGTTGCGGTATTCGCTTCTTTTCAGCGCTAGAGCGTGAGTTAGACCTGAGTAGCACTTTCACTTAGAAACACTTCTGTTTTAATTTCAGAAGCCGAAGCCGAAGAGAAAGGTCGTTTTTGCCAGAGAAGAGAACACCGACGAGCCCTAGAGCGACAATGAGTGACAGACCAAATATGTAGGATTTGAGGTCCGGAGTATGACTTTTGGGCTAATGTTGAACATATCGCGTATCCTTTATTTGTTCTTGTTATGTTGAAGAACTTGCTTTACTATTCACCTCTATCAGCTGTTTACCTCATTATTGAAGCTATTCTGCATTTGGAAGCAATAATAAAATTTCCATTGTGAATTCTACTCTGAAGTTCAATGGCGACCTATTTGCCGAGAGAATGTGTTTGGCAAGACANAGTTTGCAAGCTCGTCTGCGAGGTTGCCAAACAAACCTCGCCAAATGTATTGCCATTCAAAATCAGAGTTGGCTCTGCTAACTCCTCAGACAACCGAGGAACTCAAGAGCGGCACGAGCGCAACACTGCAGGATGTACATTTCGGGTAGAGTTCCTCTCCAGGAACTGACCGGCACTTGACAAGGGGGATAATCGGGGGCCAATCGCCCCGAAAAACTCGTCCGCGCCTTGGCGCTGATCCCCCCGTAATTATTCCGGTAGAATCCCCTCCGGAATGACGGATTTCGAGGGGATCACCGCGCTCTGTAGGCCCGCAGGGGCCCGCGGGCCTCGTTGGCTGCAGGGGCTGCATCTGGCTGCCTGGCCAGCAGGCAGCCCCTGCAACATAAGGAAAGTACACATATAGTCAACTCCAAATGTCCGTAGACAAGAGTTGGGGCCGCGGCGCGGGTCTCTCGCTGTCTGCTGCACGGATTCAGCGTGGCATGCAGGGCAGAGACGCGGAGGGAAACCGCGCCGCGGTCCCAACTCTTGTCTACGGACATTTGGAGTTGACTATATGAAGTCAAATCAATTTATTAGTAATAATGAAACGCTTCATACAATGTAAGTTCATATTCTAGCAACTAGTAAGTGGTGACTTTGTGAAACTATGTAAAAATACAAAAAAAAAGAAAACACTGTAAAACGTTACAGGACAAATATATACAATGAGATTACATGCAAATATAGATGAATAAAAACGAAATAGAGTTACTGGAGATGGATGACGGAGAGGTAAGTTTCAACGAGGCAGAAAAACTTATAATAAGAGACCAGCATAAAGCATGGAGCGCAACCGTGGAGGAAGGAAAGACAAGGCAAAAGAGAACCTTTCTGATACCCATAGGAAAAAAACCTCGTGAGTCACCCTTAAAAAAGTTTTTGTCAACCCTACAAAAAACCAGTCGGACTTGTGAGTCACCCTCAAAAAAGTTAAGTCCACCCCACGAAAAAACAAATTCTCGTGCAAGCAAAAAAAAGTGAACTTCTCGTGGTACATTTTCCGGAATGCGCACCCCATCAAAAGTGTAATTTTTTCAACCCGGTCTGGACATGTGCATAAATTTCTCCAGGAGGCGCAAGGAATATATTATATTAGTCGAAGAACTCGTTAGTCACCGAACCAGAAAATCACTAGTAAACCGACCGAAGGAGGAAGTGTTTGTAAAAGACTTGATCATCGTTTAAAAACCCAATGTAGAAAAAACTGATTATGGCGTATTCGCATGGAAGTAGGCATTTTACCCACATGGAAAAGCAAGTAGTAGCAGTGTAAAAAAAACTAGTAGAAACGCAAATTAAATATTCTAAGGCACCCTGAAAAAAAGAGTACTACCAAGCTGAATAAAGAGCAAGTAATTACGCGTGCGAAAAAACTTTTTGGCCATGTTTTCTCAAAAAAAAAGTAGCACTAAAAATGGTTCCCCAGGCAAGGGCTATTCACTCAGAAAAACACCAGGCACAAGGAAAAACAATTTCCAACAAGACATCTTCATCGAGGGAGAATTTGAGCTGAGTAGAGGAGGTTCAGCAAAGATAAAACTTCTTCAAAACTGAGTGATGTGTAGGAGGCAGCGAAGCACGCGCATTCAGCTTAGAGACGCTTTCCACGCAGGGAGGAACGTTTCAAGGCGCGCAAGAGACTTAGTGTGAAGAACTCGGCGAAAAATGAGCATCGCACCACAGTTCAAGTGAACAGGCACTCAAAAAGGCTTCGGAAGGGAATGCTGGACACGCGCAAGTTCAGACCTGATGCGAAAAACTGGGTGAAAACGACAATGAATCACACTTCAAGTAAACAGCCGCTCAAAAAAGCTACGAGGAAGGCTGAATGCGCGTGGCTGCTGCAGAAAGAAAAAACGAAATGAAGAATTACAAAAAAGGGCAACAATTGTATGTACAAAAAAAGGTGGAAGTGCCTCTTCATATGGACTTGCCGTCTACGTCGCCATCCTGGTAGTGCAAGAAGAGGTGCTGCTGGTGGTGGAGGCAGTAGTCGTGGGGGCGGCTGTTATCTGCGACACAGGAGCAATCTTCCTAAGTGGCGCGTCCAGGCTCAAGTCCTCGTCTGATGACAGATCTGTCGACTCCTCCAGCTGCTGCCTGACGCGGCGTCGCTTCTGAAAATGGAAAATCTTTGGAAAAGTCATTGTATAAGTGTAGAGTAGGTGAACCCACCGGTTTTGGAACTAATCGTTCCGGTCCCATGCGGTACTGCCGAAAGTCGGTCCCTGAAAACAGTGGTTTGTCTTTTCTTCGAGGTGAAGATAAGAAGACGGTGTGAAGTAGACACTCACAGAGCCTTGGCGACGGATACTCTGCACGTTGGCGTCCACGACATCCTACAGGTTTTCCTGTAGTCGAGGGCTGCCCCCCTCTCCACATCATTTTTGCCCAGCGCGAGCCAAAACCTGAATAGAAGTTGATCATTACGTTGTTTTTAAAGAAAAAACTTAGAGACCAAGAAGAATTACTGTGTCGGGTGCTCCACCAGTTCCTCCGCTGTTCTTCCCAACTCCGGTTGACCGATACCCATAGCTTCGAGCATAAATTCTGGGAACCAACTGTTTGTGGTGGAGAAGTCTTTACATTTCACGTCACACTCACCAACTAGGGCAGACACAATTCTTTCAGGCAGATCTTGTAACTCCTCCTTTTTGCCGCCTCGGGAGCTGACGCGGAGGCTGTATTTTTGGATGGCGGTGGGGGGTTCGCATGCCTGTAGGAGATGTGGATGCGAGTACAATCAAAGGGAATCTTGTGTTGGAGTAACCAACCACTACAAAGTAATGTCTGGCGAAATCTGTGGTCAGAGTGGCAAAGTCCGACGTCGGCGTTCGCGCGTTAGGCACCCAGGATCGTAAGAGGGCCTTGAGGTCTTGACGCTAAAAGCAGGAACCACGTTTCATTGGAAGTGGAGAGAGGAGAAGTTACGGGAACTTATGTCTAACCTTAAAAGGTGGCTTTTCCGGGATTATCCATTGTTGGTGAACATTTTTTGCCCCAAAGAAGGCCTCCTTTGGAAGCGGCATGCGTGCCAGCTTTGTCACCTGATGACTGGCGTTCACGATAGCCGTTGACTGCCTCTCGAGTCGTAGTTGCAGACCATCGATCTGAACTTCGACAAGTAGTTTCCCTTCCCCCTAGGGTGAGCGCACGCAAGCAGGTCTACCCACCATTGTCGCCAAGCCCAGTATCGTGTCAGACACATTGGGGAATTTGGTTGTGAGGAAGATCCAAGGGCAGTGCAGTGAATTTCCGCGCAAATTCAGATACCTCACGGTGCTGGCCACGTGATCTACGGTCATAAGGTCTTCGTCTGTGAGGTCACTACTCTCAATCTCGAGAGTCTGAAACGTACATCAGCTACTGCCTGCTTCGAAAATACGAGCATTTCAATGTGTTGTGTGTAGCTGCACTACTCCCACTTCAAATCAAATCATGGAAATTGAGCGCCGTCAGTAACTGGAAACGTGCCAAAACATGTCCCGCCTATATAACAGCTGGCGAGACTTATTGTCGCGGTCACAGCGGATCCAACACCCGCAACGGCACACCGCGGCGGAGCCGCCGTGCAGCCGCCGCGCAACACGGCCACGAGGCTGCCGCGGGCGGCCGTGGCTGGCATTCTGCCAGCCACGGCAACCTGTGCTGTGCCGTTGCGGGTGTTGGATCCGTGGTGACCGCGACAATACCTCATTCTGAAAGCCTGCCAAGTGGCAAGATTGGTGAAACTGACAGTACAGTGTATCCGAAACACAAGATGAATTTTGCACAGCATCCGAGGCATTCAATCAGGCATCGAAGTGTCAAACGATAAAATGAATAAAAATCTCGGTGTATGTGTTTAAAATTGAAGTGCAAGAGGTGTCGATCCGCTTGCGAAAAATTGGTGAGCGGTATTCTCCAGTGCGCTCTCCTCTCATACCACTACCACTAAAAAAACATTTGAAACATTCCACTGTTTTTTCATGTTTTTTGGATGTTTTTTCATGTTGGACTGAGCGAAGAACTACCTACTACACACTAACTAGCTGGGAACCACTCGAAATTCAGTGAAAAAGCAACGATGATGAGGAAGATAGGTTTAAACAAACTACACCATCCGCAGCAGGTGTGAAACAGCAACAATGAGCTTCAAAACTGTAGTAGTTGGTTCTCTAATCATTTGATAGATCATACAAAAACGACTAGAAAACATGAGGAAAAACCAAAAGTGTCCAGTAATAAGTTCATGCATAAATTACGGTCATACGGGCCTCGGATGTTGTGCAGAATTCACCTTGTATCCAAAACAACGAGTCTGCCCAAGCGGTCCACTTCACAGCTGGATCATTGTTTGATTTCAGAAAGACAACGATCAAACGTGATACGATGACGTGGAGTGCTAGCAAGTGTGGCCGCGGCGACCGCTTGGACGGACTTCTTGATGATGATGCAAATCTTGATGATGATGCAAATCTCGATGATGATGGAGCTCCACTTCTTGATGATACAAATCTTGGTGACGATGCAGCTCCACTTCTTGATGATGCAAAAAGCCAAAACTTACCTCTAGATCCGGGTACAGCCGCAAATCCTCCAGCATGACCTTCGCGGCGTTGTGGTTCTCCTCGACCAGCATGTCGAGGACCATTTCCTGCCAAATGTGCGCGTCGGCCACCTTCTGCATTGCGCCTGAAAAGATGAAAACAAACAGTTATTACACATATACAAACGAAAAACAAACGATACGAACGGAAACGCGCACAAAGAACGACGAACAACGCGTAACAACAACAACATAGCAGCGTGGATACTCGAATACCTTCAAAATGAACTGTACGTCATCGTCGTAGACGATGACGTACAGTTTACGTGCTGGAAAGCACGACAACTTCAACTTGCAGGGCGCGATGGCGCCACATCTCCACGCGGCTGGCATTTTCGAAAATGCCAGCGGCGGCACGCGCCGCATACGCAAACGCGGCCGAGTCTTCCGCGGAGGACGGCAGCAAAATCCCCCTCGATGGTGTCAGTTTTGAACCCGAGGGGCACCTCGCTGCGCTCGTCAGCTATGTTCCCCTCGTGCTGCTGGGGGCGGAGAGTGGGCGGACTCGGCCTCGCCCACTGCGGATAGAGCTGCTCGGTTGTCTGAGTCTGAACTCTGAAGTTCAATGGCGACCTATTTGGCGAGAGAATGTGTTTGGCAAGACATTTTACGGGTTAAAATCTTGCTTGGCGAGACATTTTCCGGGAGAACGGACTACAAGTATGTTTGGCGATACAAAAGGCGAGAGAATATGTTGGCGACACATTTTCCGGGTGTTTGGCAAGACAAATGACGGCAGAGTATGTTGGCGACACATTTTCCGGGTGTTTGGCGAGACAAATGGCGGGAGAGGATGTTGGCGACACATTTTCCGGGTGTTTGGCAAGACAAATAGCGGGAGAGGATGTTGGCGACCCATTTCCCGGGAAAAGCACATACGACGCTCCGGGTCTCGAGTGGATGCGTCGGTTCAGTTACCCAAGTTTGAGGTGCGCATTGCAGGACGGTGGCGTACAATGGGCTGGGATTCCCAGCTGCTACCAGTGCAATCCAAGGTTTTTGACCAAGGATGTCTCCGCGATACTCGGCGGACCGAGCATCGCAGTGCGCGGTCGCCTGGGTCCAGCGGATTCCAACGACATCCAGAAGTGCACGACGTTGGCCGATGCGGGTGAGATGCAGGAGCCACTTTCCGTCGTGCATGGCATCGATGGATGTTGCTGGTCTGTTGCCCAAATCCGAGGTACATCCTGGATCTGATCCACACCTGTTGAAATTTCAAGTGCAGTGTAAAAATGAATGGTTCATATGACGAGGCAATAATCAGGGCTCGCATGATGACGCATTTGGTGAGGTTCGGCAACCCATTTGGCCAGGTTTGTATGGCGACCCATTTGGCAAGGTTTGTATGGCGACCCATTTGGCAAGGTTTGCATGACGACCCATTTGGCAAGGTTTGTATGGCGACCAATTTGGCAAGATTTGTGTGGCGACCAATTTGGCAAGATTCGTATGACGACCCATTTGGCGGAACATCTTGTTTGGCAAGACATTTGGCGGAGTTCGTTTGCCTGGCTAGTTGGCAAACCCGTTTCCTAGGTTGCCAAACAAACCTCGCCAAATAGGTCGCCATTTGACTTCAGAGAAGTTCAATGGCGACCTATTTGGCGAGAGAATGTGTTTGGCAAGACATTTTACGGGTCAAAATATTGCTTGGCAAGACATTTTCCGGGAAAACGGACTACAAGTATGTTTGGCGATACAAAAGGCGAAAGAATATGTTGGCGACACATTTTCCTGGTGTTTGGCAGAGCAAGTGGCGAGAGAATATGTTGGCGACACATTTTCCGGGTGTTTGGCAAGACAAGTGGCGAGAGAATATGTTGGCGACACATTTTCCGGGTGTTTGGCAAGACAAGTGGCGAGAGAATATGTTGGCGACACATTTTCCGGGTGTTTGGCAAGACAAGTGGCGAGAGAATATGTTGGCGACACATTTTCCGGGTGTTTGGCAAGACAAGTGGCGAGAGAATATGTTGGCGACACATTTTCCGGGTGTTTGGCAAGACAAGTGGCGAGAGAATATGTTGGCGACACATTTTCCGGGTGTTTGGCAAGACAAGTGGCGAGAGAATATGTTGGCGACACATTTTCCGGGTGTTTGGCAAGACAAGTGGCGAGAGAATATGTTGGCGACACATTTTCCGGGTGTTTGGCAAGACAAGTGGCGAGAGAATATGTTGGCGACACATTTTCCGGGTGTTTGGCAAGACAAGTGGCGAGAGAATATGTTGGCGACACATTTTCCGGGTGTTTGGCAAGACAAGTGGCGAGAGAATATGTTGGCGACACATTTTCCGGGTGTTTGGCAAGACAAGTGGCGAGAGAATATGTTGGCGACACATTTTCCGGGTGTTTGGCAAGACAAGTGGCGAGAGAATATGTTGGCGACACATTTTCCGGGTGTTTGGCAAGACAAGTGGCGAGAGAATATGTTGGCGACACATTTTCCGGGTGTTTGGCAAGACAAGTGGCGAGAGAATATGTTGGCGACACATTTTCCGGGTGTTTGGCAAGACAAGTGGCGAGAGAATATGTTGGCGACACATTTTCCGGGTGTTTGGCAAGACAAGTGGCGAGAGAATATGTTGGCGACACATTTTCCGGGTGTTTGGCAAGACAAGTGGCGGGAGAATATGTTGGCGACACATTTTCCGGGTGTTTGGCAAGACAAATGGCGGGAGAGGATGTTGGCGACCCATTTCCCGGGAAAAGCACATACGACGCCTCGGGTCTCGAGTTGCCTCGGTTCAGTTACCCAAGTTTGAGGTAAGCATTGCGGAACGGTGGCGTACAATGAGCTGGGATTCCCATCTGCTACCTATACAAGCCGAGATTTTTGATCGAGGATGTTTCCGCGATCCTCGGCGCATCGTAGTGCGCGGTCGCCTGGATCCAGCGGATTCCAACGACATCCAGACATGCACGACGTTGGCTGATGCGGGTGAGATGCAAGCGCCACTTTCCGTCGTGCATGGCTTCGATGGATGTTGCTGGTGCAGTTGCCCAGATCCGAGGTACATCCTTGATCTGATCCACACCTGTTGAAATTTCAAGTGCAAAAATGAAAGGTTCATATGACGAGGCAATAATCAGGGCTTCCATGAAGACGCATTTGGTGAGGTTCGGCAACCCATTTGGCAAGGTTTGTATGGCGACCCATTTGGCAAGGTTTGTATGGCGACCAATTTGGCAAGGTTTGTGTGGCGACCAATTTGGTAAGGTTCGTATGACGACCCATTTGGCGGAACATCTTGTTTGGCAAGACATTTGGCGGAGTTCGTTTGCCTGGCTAGTTGGCAAACCCGTTTCCTAGGTTGCCAAACAAACCTCGCCAAATAGGTCGCCATTTGACTTCAGAGAATGGTCAGGGAAAGACGAGGCTGTGCGATGACGGAAGAGCGCGCAGAGCGCCGACCTGTTGAAAGCGTTATTCATAGTGCGTCGGAGTCCGATCTTATCGGATAACAAATGATACGTATCGATCCACGTCTGAATCCGAAGTGTCGGACTCCGATGTGCTATAAATGCAGCTAGAGAGCGGCTCCGGCATCCTTCATTCTCTTAGTGATATGGCATGCTTTCACAGCGACGCTGTCGCTGCGGCCGTTAACCGCAGAAAGTTCTCGTGTAACTGATCCTATACCAACGCATTATCCAACGCAAATAGTGGGATAAGACATGAGAACTTGTAACATTTTGTTATCATCATTTTCATTGATTTTATTCACAGTGACGGTGTCGCTGTCGAGTATGAAACGGGCATTAGGGAGCAAACCAGCACGTTTTTTTTTCGGAGGAATAACAAGTGGTATAGATGTGACGTCATGAATAATCGCTCGCATCCCCCTTCTCTGATATGTCACAGTTTGTAAAAAGGAAATTACAAGCCTGATCGTCCGGCTCACGCCGGACGACCAGACCTCTTTTCGTGCTCGCTTCGCTCGCGTTGCCTTCATATGGAATCTCTCTCACACCACACTGGCCTTTCCTCATCCGTCAAAACTCTCGTTTTTTGCACCTTCAAGATTCCTGGCTCCGAGCCGCTTTTCCACAGCTGTGCAACACGGAAGCGACGTCTTTCCTTGTGTAGGGCCGTTGGACTCGTCTTCATGCGTTTCCCCTCTTTCAGATCAGACGCCGACGCCCCTCACCCCACCGTTGGACCCGATTCCAGGCTTTTCCCATTTTTGGACGCCGGCGCACCTTTATCACACCGTTGGGCCCCGCTTCAGGCGTTTCCCTACTTTTCGACGCTGGGGCACCCTTATCACACCGTTAGACCCGTCTCCAGGCATATCCCCGCTTTTGGACGCCGGCGCACCCTTATCACACCGTTGGAGCCAACTCCAAGCGTTTCACCACTTTCGGACGTCGGCGCTCTTTCGTCCCACAGTTGGACCCGTTTCTAGGTTTCTCCCCCACTTTTAGACGCCGGCGCACCGTTGCCGCAAAAGTGGACCTTTTGCATAACATTATTGTGATTGATGATGATTGATGATCGTGACGCTACGCCGCCGTGCTGGGAGAGCCCGCGTTCTTCCACAATGTCCTGTGGACTTCTCCACAGCGCCTCCGAAAGCGCCTGCAGATACGTAGCCGTAATGGATTTTGGGACTTGTTCCACAGCCGTCCGAAAGCACCAGTCGATACACCAACACGTTGCTTTAGCTTGCAAGGGGGTGGAGCCACATCTGATTTGGACCGGGCCTGTTCTCCGTAATGATTGTGTTTCCTTGCAATTGTGGCAGCTCAACTAGAAGAACCTGTATGTATAGGCTGGCAGAAAACGCTTATAAAATTACTAAGTCCCTCTTATTTTTGAGAAAAGAAGGAAGCAACAGTCTTGATAAATAGATCAGACGTGACCACAACATGTTCTCGTTCCTTCAACCTCGCATGGCAGGAAATTGCGCTGAAATCGTTTCTGTTATTCATCACGAGTAGGTACACATTTGAACGAATCCTCCCAACAATTTAGAAAAAAGCAAAGTTCAAGTTTTATAAGACTGTTTACAGATATTTACAGATCTGCTCGAGCCCTATTATACCATTAACAGATATTTACAGATATGATCGAGCCACAAATTCCTTTCTTCGAAGCAATTCATTGAGGACACCCAGGAACTATTCGTTCCCATCTCATTATACATACATATTTCCGAAATTCGCCCAAGAAAGGCTCACATCTGGCAGGATGTTCTGGACTGTCATGGTATTATTGAATTGTGGTACCAAAAAGTTTTCCCATTGCATTCATCCAGTTGATTTGCACAATTTTTCGAACTTTTGGGTCACTCAACAGTGTTGAAATTCAATGCCGTTTTTCTACAGGTTAGTCCTTCTTCCTATGTAAAGGAAGAGCATAGCTGATTACTTCCCTACCTATTATCCAATCATGCATTAAAGGAAACCCCTGAAATTCATTGAGCACATTGTTTCGCTGACCAACTAAAGTAGAAGCGATATGGGTACTGAGGAAACTGCATGCACTCATCGTTCTATGGACTACCAATAAAAGAACATTTCGTTTAGAGTTCTGCTCAGCATAGTATTGTGTCTATGCTGAGCTCCGTAAAATCAATATGACTTGAACAGAGACAGCTAATGACGGACTGATGACACTATTAAAAGGCCTTCAGGCGCCCACGGTATCTACAGGGCACTAAATCTACCCAGCCTTATGGAAGGGAAGAAAATGAATGAAGGAAGGAATGGACTTTTCAGCTAGAGAATCCAATCTTAACTGATTAATGAAGGAGAATATCAGAAAAGCACCTGGAATATGCAGCAGTCAAGCAATGTAAAATCCATTAGAATTTTAACATTTACATTTTGGACAATTTTTTCACACTACTATATGTGAATTGATGCGCTCCATAATAGTGAACCAGAGTTGCTTGATTATTTTCGCCTTATTTATAGAATTCACTTTGGTTTTGATGAGTAACAATGCACTTTATGCCTGCTCGTGCGAGTTTTGTCGATAGTGCTTTTGGAAAACAGACCCGGTTCAGGGCCGATATCACCTTATCACCGTGCGAGCGATGCCTACCTGACTACATATCCACAGGCGCTTCCGCATGCGTTGTGGAAAAATTCCCAGATCCCATTGTTGCTATGTATCTGCAGGCTCTTTGGGGCGCGCTGTGGAAGAACTCCACAATACCATTGTAGAAGAACGCTACGCCACACCTGTGCTATGGAGCGAGAATCGACATGCCTGAGTCCATCGGGTCAGATGTATCCTGTGCAATTGGCTCTCTTGACCTTTTCATACCATCACCTTATTCTGAGTGAAAGGCCCCTAGTGCTTCACTCGGTGCCTCTCAGCACCGCACACTATCTAGACGCCAAGACCTGGCGATCATCGCACTCCAGGGCGATCAGCGCCTCGCACTTGCACGCTCCCAGCACTACCGGGGATGATGGCGATCTTCCATCCCACAGTGCTGGGAGATCATCGCACGTGCGATCATCGCCCCAAATGTGGCGATGAGATGTGCAGGCACGTGATTTCACCGCCATGACACTTTACTACGGGCCCAAGTTTAATGCCCGAGCTTGAGACCGCCGGACAATAATATGGAGAGGGAAGGCATCAGAAAGAATGAAAATGGCCTTGAGACTACTCCATCCAGCGTTATGCTAAGTCTAGTATTCGTGAAATGGGTGTTACCGAATTTGCCTTTCTCAAGTGATTATTCCAAAATTAAATAAAATTAATCTTCAAAACAAAGCAGAAAAATAAGATCATATTCAGAATGTTTGCGAGATCATGCGCTTCAAAATTATATGTAGGTTTATGCGAAATTTAGTCGGTATTCAATTATTACAAGTGTTCAAAAATCCCAAGCAAAAACAGCGGAAACTTATGTAACAACCCAATATAAGCACGTAATTTAGACAGTGTAAATAGAAGTAATAATGTTAATGAGGTAACAAGAGGAGTTTTGTTGAAACCGCTGACGTTTTTTTTTTTCTTTTGAAGATGGCTGGGTGCATACTCATAGTCATACTAAATGAACCACACTACCCAACATAATTTTTATCGTTTCAATACATATGTTTACATTCTCTACCATGGATTGCTTTCTTCAATTGCAACAGGGAGGCATTGAAGAGGGAGTCTCTTTATGTGTCGCATCTTATATACTGCCCGTATAATATTCTGCCCACTATGCTCTCATGGGCCGCACTCAACGAATGCGGAACGTTGCGCATCGTGAGGATACTCTAATACTTGAGCTGGGACGTTGGTCCTAACTTATCTCATGTGTCCTCCATCGAATGGTGCTTTGATTGTAGTGCTATCGTTAAATGACGTTTAAATGATTTCTTATTTTTCTTGCGCAAAGGAAGATTGATAAAATACGTTACGTGGTTTTTAGGGCAGTTTGTCTTTGGAGTAAGTCGCATTAACGTTTTTTCTCGGATCCAATGGACGAGTTTGTCAGCGTTTTTCCACAAACAGAAAATACGCGACAAAATTGACGGTATTGACTTTGCGAAGTATACACAACCTTTGCTTCGTACAATAAAAATGTTGGACCCGCAAAGTAGGTCAGTGCCGTTAATACTAAGGTCGATGTCATGGTCGCAATGGTCATTCTCCAGTGTGCAGTTACGGCTTTCAACGAGGAGTGAAATTGGGCACAATGATATCCGAAAACCACCGACGCTTCAGTGATATCCGATGACTGAGCCAGTCAAATACGTCCATGTTCTGATGTGAAATTCAAATACGTCCATGTTCTAATGTAAAATGTGATATTTGAGGTTGATTCGTAGTTGAATGTTTTTCTGGTAGCTGTGCAGTCGGTCGAGCACATTTTTTGACTAAATTGTAGCGAGCAATACTTCTGTAGAATCATTGACTGGTCGGCTCTATACATCCACTAACGATTAATGAGAATTGATGAAAGTTTTTGGTCTCAGCTTGGGTGGGCAAGGATGGCAACTAGTGGGTTCCACATTTTTCGCCACACGCCTCGCAGTACACGCCCAGCCACAGAAAGAAAGCTCAGATCCGCGCTCTAAACGATGCCGGATTATGCAGTCGGTCCAATGGGTGCAAGATCGGACGTACTCACTTCCTGATTGCCACTTATTTGCGAAGTTCTCATGGATATCTCCTCCTATATAAAGACTGGTTAGGGTACAGACCAGTCTGTCCGTCCGGCTCACGCCGGACTTCCAGACTTCTTTTGATGCTTGCTTCGCTCGCATACTTTACATTATATTAAAAAGACCCTGGAGAACCTTTTGGAAGATACGAATCAATATTCACCCATGTAGAGCCAACGATCTGCTGAAAATTGCTCAAATCCGTTAAAGGTGGCCTTCTCCCGTCTCTGCAAGGTGATTCTCCTTCGTTGGCCCTGTGGGCTATCAATGTTTGAATGTAACCGATACAGCGCAAATGATCATTGGAATGGCATATGTTTATCTGGCTGTTGTGGAAACTAAACTGATAAGGGTCTACTGGTGTATGTAAGCAGGAAAGGGGGAGGTGGTCAATTTAGACACGAATGGAAAGGAGAGAGTGGGGAAATAAATGATGAGCAAGTAGGTGTATGGAAGGAAGGGAAGCATGTAGGAGACAAAACCGCACCGGATACTGGCGCACTCCTCGTGTAGAATTAGACACTGCTCCTGCACTTCTTCATTTTCCAGGCGATTTCACACGTCTGATCGCTACCCGTGGACCCATCTCCCCCCACTTTGGAAGCCGAAACACCCTTATCATATCGCCGGACCTTTCTCCCCCCACTTTGAAGGCCAGCGCACCCTTATCATATCGCCGGACCTATCCCCCCCCCACTTTGGACGCCCGCGCACCCTTCTCATATCGCCGGACCCCCCTCCCCCCATTTTGGACGCCAGCGAACCCTTATCATATCGCCGGACCCTCCTCCCCCCCGCTTTGGACGCCGGGGCACCCTTGTCACATCGCCGGGCGTATCTCCATGTGTTTTCCTACTTTCAGACACCGGCCCATCCCTATGAAAACAGTGGTTTCACCGCTCACCGATACTTGCGCTCCTGAATGATGTGCACGCACGCACAAAGTCACAAATTTTCTGCAATATATACTCAGACATTCGCGCAGCTCTATCCCCGTCGAACAGGAGCTCTACAGCCATTACAATTGGAGAAGAGCTGCAAATTCGGCAGCACTTAGGAAGCAGTGCTGATAAAGTGTGCCGGAAGTTCTCCTGTTTGGGCAGCACAGTTCCCTCAACTGTGCTGCCATAGTACGGCAACTGTACTGCCACATTGAGATCCGCACCTTTCAGTTGCCCAGACCGCGGGCGTTTATTCTATTTTAGTTCAGAAACTAAGTTTAGCCTCCAAGCTAAAACAGAAGAAAAGCTATAAATATAAGAGAATATTAAGTTCTACACAAGATAAAAATTGTTTTTATTCTTCTTCAATCTGGGGCAGGAACAAAAATAATCTAAAGTACATATACACTTCTTCATGGGTGGCGAAAAAAACAGAACGTTCCATTACATCTTCCATGTCCTCTATATCTCTTCGTTGTCGCCGTAGCTCTCGTGCTCTGCGCATACTACACGCCGACGCTTCTGAAAATAAACAAAAATGAAGGAGCCAAAAAGAAACCGGACGTTGAGGTTTAGAGGGAACTTCCTTGGAAGATTAGCTATTGCTCACATTTCTCACTACAATTCTAGGACTTTTTCAACCAGGTCAAGAAAATTTCGCAGCTCCTCAGCTCCTTAATCCCCTTAATAAAAGTAAGTTGCAGTAGGACACCTGTTTACATACCAACTCTATGAAAAGGAAGTGGTGCCAAACACAATTTCCCAGGCAATTTTCGCTAATTGTTATCTCCAAGAGTCGTTTGTTCAAACGTGTTAGTTGAGTTATATCGTTCGCGGGGAAAATAAATAAATTCGCAGCACAATTGAAAGGATAAGTATTTCGGTGTGGCATATTTAAAGGACTGCAGCAGATTATACTGTCAATGGTGAGGTGTAGAGATTGGCTTTCGGTATCGCCGCAATTTCAACAAACTTGATGGAAAGTATTCATAACACTAAAGCAATGCGCTGTTTATGATATGGAGATAGGAAGGAGACAAATATGAGGTCATCGGCCCCAAAAAGTCAGAATGAAAGAGCGAGTTTGATCCTATACAATGTTTCCAACATAAGAGCGTGATTTAGTGCATTGGTTCCCACTTCAACGCTACTACTGATCTTACATAACGACATCATTCCAAAAGTGTGTTCCTGCTAGACTGCGATTGTTCAAACGAAAAACTAAAAAGGACATTTCCATTCAACCAGCTGTAAAACTGGTCGTCCCGAGCCGCGCGTCCGAAGGACCAGCGCAGCGTCAAAGTCGAATGCGTGCTAGCAGAGAGGCCATAAGATTGGTACTTTCTCTTAGTAGGGACGGATCAACGATGATAAATGCACGTAATGAGTTATGAGCAACGATGCTCCGCTCATTCCTACTTGTAGATAAGGTTGCAGAACCTGATTTTCTTTGCAAAACCGACAAAAAAAAATCAGCACTGAAGAATTGTCAGCAAAAGAACGGAGATAGAGTTGGAAATCAGCGAACTCAAGCTTCTCATCAAAAACATTCCCATAAATTCCTAAGCAATTCCTAAGACGTAAGGGCATTAAAATCAAGAAATGAGCGGAAGAAAATAAGAAAAAAAAACTAGAATAAATGAAAACAAGAAAAGAAATAAAACAAGAAACAAGAAAGAAAGAAAAAAATGACTAATTTGTTAC
Organism: Ancylostoma ceylanicum; assembly: GCA_000688135.1. Classification (NCBI taxonomy): domain Eukaryota; kingdom Metazoa; phylum Nematoda; class Chromadorea; order Rhabditida; family Ancylostomatidae; genus Ancylostoma; species Ancylostoma ceylanicum. The sequence goes on from JARK01001482.1 coordinate 462,431, forward strand.
TGACCTCTGAAGACACGCTGAGCTTGCGACACCCGCACGCGTTTCGAAGTTTCCGGTCGACTGCGCCCAATAGTGGACTCAGCATGGCGTTGGAAAAAGGAACGAGTAGGCGATCCAACTGCTACATTTCGAAGGCGTACAGATCAGAAGATGCCTTAGATACTTTACTTCATTAGCAAGAAACGTAGAGATTACTACCAATTTCAATGAGCACTGCTGGAGAAGAAATGTCATAAACTTCGCTCAAGACGTGGTGGAACGGTGATGTCGTGCCGCACTCGATTTCCGAAATTTTGCATATCAATCAATTGCAGCACACTTCCTATAGACCGCTTGTTGCAGCACTTTGGCAACTCAAATCAAATGAGTTGGCAACTAGATGACAGCAGCAGCACACCTGATATCCGCCTGAGAGGGACAATTTCAGGGTCGAACAAGCCCAACTCTCCTAGGATAGAGCTCTTCGAATGTCTGAGTATATAGAGTATGATTTTTCGAGGGTCAGGCGCGAAAGTCTTGCGAAATCCTCGGCTATTTTGGCTTATCCCGGCTCGTGATGCAGCGATTGACAATGCTGAGGAGAGATGCGCAGCTTTTAGAGGGCTAAGCGATTTAGAGAGCTAGGTGGATCTGGATCTTCGCGTGATCTCTCTTGGTATGTGGCTGGCAGCGAGACCCGCACTTTTGGCGTCCTCACACAATGGGTTACTTATCTCTCCGCTGGCGGTCTTGAAGGCTACGGGTGAGACAGTGTTTACAGCTTTCACGCTGTGCATCATACGGAGCAGGATAACACCCCATCAACTCATTCACACAACACAACGTATGGCAGTCGGCCCTGGCGACTGCGGCGCGTTCGTTACCGTCCGCCGCGGAGGCGCGGCGGCTGCGGCGCGTTCATCCGCGTCCGCCATGGTGGCCTGACGGGATGTGAGGCGTTCGTCTGCTTTGCCTTGAGCCCGCAGGCTGCGCCGCGTTCGTCCGCTTTGCCTTGGCCAAGCGGTGGCGTAAACGTCACTTTACAGGTCTTTACAGGTCTTAGCCAAGGAGTGCGGAAACCGCCTGGCTACGGGTCCGCCTTGGCTAAGCAGCCGCGTAATCGATATGGTACGGGTTCTCAAGCAGTGATGAAAACGCTACGATAGGATCCGCCTTGGTGGAAACGCCAGGGTCCGGGTCCGCCTTGGCCAAGGAGTGGCGTACAAAGCAGTGAAAAAAATTCCAGGATACGGGTCCGCCTTGGCTAAGCACTCAGAACCCCTGGAGCAAGTTGCAACTAAGGATTTTTTAAGAACAACTTGCAAACAAGCCTAAGTATACTAGTTTGCAAGCTTTTGCTGAAAAATGCTTGCAAACTAGGATGACGTCATCACCAGTCTGGAAAAATAGTTGCCGACAACCTTTTCATTTTGCAACTATTATATTTTACTACGAGGTCAAAACAACTATTTTACCAGCTTTGCGCGGCTACTCCCTGGTTATCATCCAAAATGAAAGAGCACTTTGCCTGTGGTGGGGCACTTTAGGTAGCCAGCAGAGTTACAGACGCGCGGGCGGCGCGGGCGGATGGGAAGTTGATTTGATAGCTATCGATCAGCCGCCTAGGCGGCTGAGAGCCGCTACTTTGAGCGGCGCCCAGACGCTACTTCTAGCGGGGGAGCGCCGCTCAAGCGGCGCTCAGCCGCTCAAAGCAGCGGCTCTTAGCCGCTCAAGCGGCTCTCAGCCGCTGCCTTCCTCCGCCCGCGCCGCCCGCGCGTCTAGAACTCTGCGGGCTGCCTTAGCAGTCACATGCAATGAGAGGCGGTCCATTAAATGACAACAGCAGCGTGAGATGTGAGTATTGAAAGTTATGTTTCAATTTTCTGAAATTTCCCGAACCATTTGATAACTGAAGTTAATGACAGCGTGCTTGCTAAAGTTTCCTCGACGAAAGAAGATATCCAGAACAGCTACTCAATCGAACCAAAGTAAGGTTTCATATTAAGTCTCCACGACTTTTTGCTTCTGAATTGATGCTCGAAGCCAAGCTGGATATCAGTGGCTGTACAATGGTTGAATAGGAATATTTTCAAGAAGCTCGACTTCTAATTAGACATTTTGGGACTTCCAAATAACGTGATCTGATGGGAAATACACGAATATTTCGAGCCTACTTTGAATTGAAATTTCTTATATGGCAGCGTAACGTAGTGGCGATCTAACTTCGAATTTCCAGCACTTCGGGAATTCTACTATGCTCAAGTGAGAGACAGAAAAATCTAGAGAGCAGATGTGATTGGTGGTCCAAGATCGCACTAATCGCAAAGTATTGTGAACATTCAGAAGCGCTTCCATTTCGTTTTGGTGCAGGATAATCCCCATTTTGTAGTTACATCGTGCCACACAGTCTGGTCTTGTTTTTTTAAACTGATTCAATAAAGATGACATTCTTGAATGGATGGAAGTATACAGAGCTTTCTTGTTTTCACCTTGAAAACAACTATTTTGATAGCTTTTCATTTTGCAACTATTTAGCAAGCATGTGCTAAAAACAACTATTTCTCCAGCTTTTCATTTGCAACTATTTTGCAGGGAAGTGACGAAAACTAGTATTTTACCAGCTTTTGAAAAACTAGTTTCTGATGCGATCTGAAACTAGTATTTTGAAAGCTGGTTAAATAGTTGTTGCATGTTGCAGAGGTTCTGAGCAGTCGCGTAATCAACAGGGTACGAGTCCGTCGTGTTGGCCTATCTCAGACATTCGCTCGGGAGTCCCGCCTGACAAAATGATGACTCCCGCTCGACGGTGAGCGGGAGTCATCGAAAACAGCTGGTTTCTGTCCCGCAAGCTCCGGCGGGAGACCGGATTTTGTCCCGAAACTGAAAAACGAAAGAAAACAAAAATGCACGGTGACCGCAACGCGTATGCGGTCCGTGGGCCAACGCCGGCCGCTACTAGCGGATTCCGCATCCGCGTTACGGCCGAGCGCGACGTCCTCCCACGCATCTCGCCTGGTCTTCACACTGGGCCACGGTCTTAACCGGGCCTCAGCAGGCCAGACAAGTCCCGTAGGACTCCACTCCGCCGAAGCGGAGAGTAGGCTGAAGCCTACCTCCAGAGTAAGACCCTTATATACCCCTCATTTGATAAGGGTTACCACGTGGCAATAACAAACCCGCACCATTCTCGGGTTAATCCCGCAACAAAACCAAAATGATGTCTCCCGCCGGAGCTCCTGATTTTGTC
>JARK01001482.1:472417-488110 GCA_000688135.1 Ancylostoma ceylanicum
TCCCGTAAACTGTCTTGCCAAACACACTGTCTTGCCATTTGTATCGCCAAACACCCGTAAACTGTCTTGCCAAACACATTGTCTTGCCAATTGTATCGCCAAACACCCGTAAAATGTATCGCCACACAAACCTTGCCTTTTGTATCGCCAAACACCCGTAAACTGTCTTGCCAAACACACTGTCTTGCCATTTGTATCGCCAAACAGGCTCTTCACTCATTCTCCCGTAAAATGTATTGCCAAGCAAAATTTTCTCCCGTAAACTGTCTTGCCAAACACGAAGTCCCGTAAAATGTATTGCCATTCAACATCAGAGTAGTGTCTGGGATTATCTCATTCATTCGAACTGTGGTAAACACAACAGTCGGTCCTTAACATGTCTGAACATGGCAAAAGTGGACGAAAACACCTGTAAATCAAGGTGAAAAGGAAAATTTGCAACCTTTTCGTACACAACTCGACGCGCTGAACACGATGGTGTAGGTATTGTCTGTTCTCGATGGCTGGTTTTCGTGTACAGACTCACATACACACACATGAATTGCCAATTAGGAATAAGTATATATTACGCCTGGAGAATGTCAGTGGAGAGGTCGCGGAAAGCGGTGATTTCCGAGACAATGATGATCAAAACCGCTGAGGCTACGCAAAGGCGGAGCGTTACGTTTTGTTTCAAAGCTCCGAAGTATTAAAACAACCCTCGCCCTTTATCACTTCGGAGGTCCCGCAGAGCTTCCGAATGACGTTACAGCCCCATAGAAGTTCCGTACTCAGCGTTTGAACGTGCCTTCGATAGCAAATCAAGCTCCGCGGAGGTTTTTAAGAGAGAGCTACACTTCTCTCTGCGTCTCCATAGGGAAGTTCCGCAGAACTTGCCACGCGCGCTACTCCCGCAAAAAAATATAGGGTAGCGTTAAACTTCCACGGTAGTTCCGAAACAAGATGAAAAGTTCATTCTGGTCAGCAGGGTGCATTACCGTACTTTTAGGCGTTAAATCGGATGTGTCTCGTGTGTGCTCACACCAAAAACGAGTAACTTGACTGCTGTTACTTGTAGTTAGCGATTCGAAACAATTTGATTCTGTTACTGACGATTTTTCATGCTTTCTCAAAAGTATTCAGATTATCACTTGGTCGTTGCGGCGTTTCTGCTGCTTCGCACCGCAAGAGCTCCGAAAACTTTGCTTTTTGACTTCAATATTCCGTGCTTATTACCTAGAAATAAGCTTTTTAACCCATTGACGACCGCGCCCGTTTTCGCGTGTCTGGCGCGTGGGACCAACGCCCCTTTCGACAGCGCCGCAGCCGCGTGGTTTCGCTCAATTACTATAACAATACTAAAGCAAAAACAGATAGTTTCAGAAAGCCAATTAGGAATCTAGTTTTCGAAGATTTCTAGTCCCACTGGACAAAAAATGAGAGCATTCAACCCTATCTTCCCTACTCTAAGTCTGCAAGAAGTTGGATTAAGACGTTTCTTGTCTTATTAGGAAAGATACCCAGAGAATATACTCCTCCAGGCCTTCACTTCAACGAAGAAATGAGCGTAGTGTATAGTTAAGTGTTTTTGTGCAACAAATCTGGACATGCGTTTGGATGTTATAGCTTTATTGCCCATCAAATGTAACCCATTTAACCTCCTTTTCGGAAAATCCATCCTTTACACTCTCTATTTTGGAACAAAAAGTTGGTATGTCTCGAGGCACAGCCTACAGAACACTGTTTAGAAGTATTCCATCAACTTGGAGTGAAACTGCAGCGGAATAATGTGAAAATGCGGTCCAGAAGTTGATTAGAAGAGCGTGGCTCACCGGTGAGCCGCACGGTCCCACGCGACCGAAAAAGCGCGGCTCACCGGTGAGCCACACGGTCGTCAAAGGGTTAATATGAACAATTAGTAGCCAATAAAAAAAGTGAATCTGTATATCATACGAGTTCGACAACAGTTACCCATGCGTACCTAGAAAGGAAATTCAGACCCATGAATAACTGGTGAGAATTTCTACACTGTAGCTATCAAGGCAGAATACTGCATTGAAGCAAGCCGTCACCGTATAGGCAAGGAGATTCCTCGCGCGCGCCCTACTGCATCTTAGCTACTGAACATTACTGCCTCCATAGGACTTCTTATATAGATGTTGTGCTCCACCCAGTAAAATAGTCATCCTCCAGTGTAGTTCGCCACCACTGCGATGGATGTGATGTTTCGCATACATCGCATTTGTGAACGAGGTTTGTCTCGCTCAGAATTTTGCGGCTGTTTACTTCTTGAAAATTCTTTATCTCCTCCTTTGAATATGAATGGACCGAAAAAAAGTGCGAGTACAAATTTCTTTTCATGTCTCTGCCGCATACTGGGCAGTCTCCCTTCATTTCCGCGCTCCAGCTCCAAAAAGTACGCTGCAAAAATATAATTGTTTTGAAAAACTATGGGGTTACGCAGATACCCTATTGGTGATGTAGTTTTAAAACGCCAAGAGTCATCTAGCAACCAAAGAATGACCTTTTTGGCCTGAAATAATAGAAAACATCCTATTTTGACCAAAAAACTGCAATGATGTATGATTCCGCATGGCAGTGCATCGTAGACGCCTGATGGAGTGTCCCCAGTGCACTTGCACACGACACACATCCGATTTTACGCCTGAAAAAAACGGTAATGCACCCTGCTGACCGGACTGAACTTTTCACCTTGTAGTTCCGAAAACCGGGCTTAAATAGTAAATCAGGCTATGCGAACTTTTTTTTCTGAAATTTGCCTACGGGAAAGTCTTTAAAATGCTCCTCAGGATGCACCCTACTACTACCAGTCACAAAGAGTACGTATTTTGAACAGCGTAGATACTTATGCCTCTTCCAAGCTCCCGAAGATTACGCAGCTGCGAAGTTTGTCACAACTAAGGTTTCTCACTTCTTACTATTATAAATAAGAACTTTCGCATCCAAACAACTAATTCTCACAGCCAGTACAGTACCCAATACATTTTTGTTCAGGAAATAAGAGAAGTTAGGACCTTGTGGGGAATACGTAGTTTGTACCAATCGTGATTCTCAATTGTACTTGCATCACATTCAATGCAACTAATTGTAAGAAAATTCGTCAGAATGGAATGCATTTTTCTTCACTTGCGAGTATTTGAATCGCTGTGTTTTCATTTGCTCCATACTATGCGTTATAGCAAAAAAGTTGAACTTAATGAATGAATGAATGAATGAATGAATGAATGAATGAATGAATGAATGAATGAATGAATGAATGAATGAATGGAATGTGAATGAAAGCTTTTGACATAATATTGCTATGTTTGCTGAGCATCCCCCTAGTTCCAAACTGTTTTCCTTCAAGCTTTTTTGAGAGCATAGTAGCACTTTCTACTAATCGGCATCGTTTGGTAAACACATGAAACATTAGCAGGAAATTCATGAAAATTAGCGCCTTGAAGAGAAGCTTATACATATTTTCCGAGCTACTTTTCATCTGTCCCCTTACATCACGAGGTTGATGACCAGAGCATCTTCTGACACACCCCCTAAGACACGATGATCGTTGTTTTTGCGTACATTCATGAGGGCGATGAGACTAATTGCCGGAGTAGGCTCGGATCCGCTGCGAATGGGCGGAGCTGAAGCGGCTCGCCAGCAATAAACTACGCCAGTCACACAACTGCAACTCTTCGCATCTCTAATCTCATTCATTCAGCAAGTTTTTTTCTGCTGCGTTTTCCACACTTGGGCGAGTTTCCACAAATGGATGTGGCGAAGACCTGGTGCTCCGACACAAGCGATTATGTCTGCTTGACAGAACGTCAATCGAGGCTTTCTACGGTGCAGTGTTTACTCTGCCATGGGATTAGCGCTGTGTTTTGAGCTCAGTTATTTCAAGTGCATAACCCCTTCAACAGTTGTTTTCCTGCGTATCAAGTGACATTTTTCTGTGAGCAAGGCAATTATGTAAGCTAATACGCCACGGTGTTCGACATTAATTAGCTCCCTGTCCATATCATAACGCAGACTTTTCAACTGCATACTCTTCGAAGTGAGCAGCAATCTTTCAGGAGTTTTATAGCCGTCCATGATAAGTCTTCATTGTACAAACAAACTTTTACTTGCCTCCTAATGCCCACTTCTTTGAATTTTCTGGATTCCTGGATTTTCATCTTTCTCATGGTAACTTTTTGCGTTCTCTGTCCTTAACGTTCTCCGAGGCAGTAAGTCTGAGCAGTCGGCTCAGCCTCAAGTCTCCATTAATATCACGAGATTATCAGAAATTAGCGCGAAATTCTGGCTTACGTCGGGTGCTAGTAAGTATTGATCTACTTACAAGTCATATATTCGCGCGCGACATCAAGCTCACACAGTCTGCAAGGGTTTCCCTTTCGTCTCCCTGTTCAGAAATAATCCAATGGAAAAGTGGTCCACCTTTCTCAAGCGCTTACTGAGAGTTTAGGGCTCCAAAAAGGGCTTATTTCACTGCAGTGAGCACAACTATTTTCAGACTTTTGTGTCCCCCTTTCGTCTGCCTGGGAGCTTTTGCGTCCTTTTTTCTGTAAAAGTGCAATATCCAATGCGGCAATTATTAGACCGTACTTTCATTCACATGGCTTCATTTAGGCCCTGGCCCAACATGGCCAAATTTGGCCTATGAGATCTGCTCGGACTAAGGAAACGTTTTTTTAAAAAAATAGTAGCGCAAACTGTTATGTTGGAGTGGTAAATTGGGAATGCACGCTAGCTTTCTTTGTTTTACATAAAGAACGTATTGCTGAACTTCCGTTGTCGTTGTCAAACGCTTGATTATTTTTGAGAGATTGATTCATGGCAAATTCTCTGATATAAGAAACATCGGATATTGCTACATTCCAATTTCTCAGAAAAATCCATGAGGATACCGAGCAAAATGGAAGAAATTCCTTATGTGTATTTCACTTCGTTGAACGTAGCACTCATGGAAATTTCTCGTGGATTTAGGGACGACGAACACATAGGCAATTATGAAATAGAGTGAAACACGCCAGAAAACAGGAAATGAAGGCGCTGTTTTCCTTGCTTCAGGAACGCGAACGAGTGTTCCGGTGATAGGGGTGCGCTCCGAAACCCTGATGGTTCGCACTTCATACACTACACTGCATGCGCTGCTCTAGACTACGCTCCACATTCCCGCTCAGTACATAGCGTTAGCTGGCGCAGCGAAGCCCCAAAGTCCACGTTGACATTTGCGTCCACGACAACATTTACGCCTGTTAGCGGTTACTTTTTCTGTTCATCATACTGTTCTGATTTTCTAACAGCCGATTACACGGTCACTTTTAGAATGAAAATTTTCGTGAATGCTGCCTTTGAAGAAGTCAAACTGCGGTGAAGCATTACCGCAGGTCAAATCAAAGATTGAAAGGATATTTGCTGTGTCACCTAGCTATTCGAGCAACATTAGTACTATTAAAGCAACATTAATATTCCTGAAAATGGCTCTGGACTTGGGTAATTGAACCAAAATCATATTCACCTTCGGAATCAGAAGTCGTGCTTGTAGCCACTTCATGGCCCAGGCTTGGAACTAACACTATCAAGCTACTGCACTCCCTCGTCAATAGAGCTTTATTTGACCGAGGAAAAGTCCAAAAACTGCGACAGAGCCAAAATCTGGGTGAGCCGCTACTTTAAAGGCAGCACTCACGAAAATCCTTTCTTTCGAGGTGAGCCCTTCTCCGTGTGGTCGGCTGCCAGACAATCACAATGGTAACTTGAACACAGAAAAAAGCGGCCTATCTGCGGAGATACTGCCGTGGACACAGAGCCGAGCGTGGCCATTTTGGTTTCCGCCACGCCAGTTAGCGCTATTGACTTGGCATGCTTCGAGTGGTCTATCATGTTGTATACGGAATCGTGTTTAGTGTAGGGTATGGAATGCGTACCATCCACAAGAATTCGTGACGCTACGCGCGTATACTCTCAGCGGGAAACTCGTCCGCGCCGTGGACGCATGGGAAACAGCGCCTTCAATTCCCGCCTTCCAGCTTGTTTCACGCTGTTTCATAACTGCCTATGAGTTCATCGTCCCTGAAAACGTTGAAATTCAGCAAAATCTCCAACGCAAAAATTTCCGTGGGTGCTGCCTCTATCTTGTTCCATAAGAGAACGCACCCTCATAGTTGTCCTACGTAACTTAGGATAATTTGTCAAGACCTATTAGGACTTACAACTAGAAAGGTTCTTCTAACTAGAGATGGAGCCTTACAGTTTTTCGTGGATTAAATTTCCAAAGCTAAATTTTGCTATATCGGGCACGTACAAGTCCAGCCCTTGAATGTACCACGACAGTTTTTTCAGCAGCACGGGATTTTCTAAATGAATGAATGCGTGCACAATGCGTGCTCATGTTTGTAATAATTAATGAGGAGCGAACAGCATCGGAGCGGGTTGTACCGCTTCATGCAATTCATTCATCCAACAGTCCAACCTACGACGTCCACAGGGCGCCCACCGCAACCCCAGTTTAATCTCTCTCTCAGTAGGATTTTTTGGTCACGTTTCATGTGTGACAATATAAAAACTATAATTATCTGAGAAAAGAATTTCCCTTACTACAAAGTGACTGCTTATGAATGTTTCATTCGCTGTGTACTGAAATGAATAAGTCTGCGATTATACGATTTCTTCTCGTTAAAAAATCCACTGTGTCCACGAAGTTGCTTTCTTTTCGATCTATTCTCATAAAATTGTCGGAGTGCAATGTATTGAAAATTTAAACATGTATATACGTACGTAGATTCTTGGGACTGTAGCTGATCGACTGACCTACACAAGGACATTTTGGCTACAAATCTGGTAATATACTGTGAAATTTAAGTGTTCTCTATTTTCGGGCGCCACTGCTACCAGCAGGTGGTAGTTCTTCGTTCGTTCTTTCTTCTCTACTTAATTGATCTTCCAAGAAACCTGGATAGAGATAGCACCACAGCGCACTGTTGTCATTTTTCCCTGGTAAATCTGGGTTTTGGGCTGTTTGGGCTGTGCAACAGTTAGCGAGACCTGTCCGTCTGTCTGTGTGTTAAGCCAGCATAACCTCTATCGACGGCCTATAGCCACGTTTGACTCACCACCCACGGTTTTCCACCTCGTGCACTTTACACAGCATTCTTAATTGGAATTTATGCTTGGAAAAGAAGTTGGTCTGGTATGCTTGGTAGTATTCCAAGAGAAGCACATAGAGGGAAAAGTTGATAGAATTGTCAGTCCCTCCTTGAGACGCGTTACTGTACAGTCTGCCCGAAACGACGGGGCCGCCGATGCGGTCGGGGATTCAGAGGCGGCTTGGCAACATACATATGTATACCGATTCCATCAAGTATTAGGTTGTTGCGAAAATAATTGCCGTTTCACGGTATGCTTGAAAAAAATTTTTTTCTTGCCCAATTCAACAACTTCAAGCCAAATTGTGCTAGCTCCTGGTAGGCTTTGTTCTGCTCTTTCAGATACTTCTTCAATAATCTCGCTAGCTCTTCCCTGGACTTTTTTATAGGGTCGCGAAAAATGGTGAGCCGACGCGATTTTCGAGTGATTATGTTGTACGAGTTCAAACTCAGCCATTCTGCAGCGGAAGCAGCCCGTAATATGGCACTTGTTTTTGGCACGGACTCTCCTTCCGAAAGGGCAGTGAGGTGCTGGTTCGCAAAATTCTCTTCCGGCGATTTTGATCTCGAAGATAAACCCGGTCGTGGTCGAAGGATGTCGCTGGACGATCAAGCACTGAGAGCAGCGGTGGAAACGAAACACGATACTACTACTCGTACGTTGGCGGCAGGCCTGGGGGTTCACTATGCTACAGTTTCAAGACATTTGGGCTCCATTGGCATGGTGAGAAAAATGCAAAAGTGGACACCCCATGATCTGACCGATGACCACCAATCCACCCGGTACGAGATCTGTTCTAACCTCCTCGTTCGCCAGAAAAACGAGCCATTTCTTCACCGTTCATTAACTGTAGATGAAAAATGGCTCCTATTCGATAATAAGAAACGTGGTTATGTATGGGTAGACAAGTTCTCTACCCCTCCAAGCTTCCCTAAACCAGATCTTCACCCTAGAAAGGTTATGTTGACAGTTTGGTGGTGTTGTAAGGGTGTTATTCATTATAGCCTTCTGCAACCTGGTCAGGCTGTTACATCAGAGTCTTACTGTTGTGACTTAGTCCTGATGTATGAAAAGTTGCGACAAATGTGACCGGCAGTGGTAAACAGAGGTGGGCCTGTCCTGCTCCAGGATAACGCTAGGCCTCACAGTTCAAAACTCACCCGGCAAAAACTGACGCAGTTAGGCATCGAGGTTCTCCCTCACCCACCTTACTCTCCAGACCTCTCCCCTACCGACTATCACTTTTTCCGGGCTCTCGAAGCAAACCTGCGTCAGCAGCAGTTTCCTGATTTGGAGCATGTTGAAATTGCCTTCCAAGAGTTCTTAAAATCTTGTGATCTCAGTTTCTATTGTAAAGGTATAAATGAATTACCGGATCGTTGGCAGAGATGTGTAGAATCTGATGGATTTTATTTTGATAAATAAAGTTGAGTTTGAACAGAGTTACAGCATTTTGAACTGGACTGTCTATTTCGGCAATTAATTTCGCAACAACCTGATATTACCGTTTATTTGACAGTTTTTTTTTGAATATTCATTCATATTCACATTTCTTTTTTCCACTTCACCTCCCCTATCACCATAGTCTTTCCATTAGGTGATTTTCTCCACTAGTTTTATTCTAAACAGCCTGCGCCTCGGCCGCGTTGCCTCTGGATCCCCGACCGCATCAGCGGCCCGTCGTTTCGGATATAGTGTACGTATTGTTCCCTCAGAAGTTTCTGCGTTCGTAGACAGGTTGTATAAAGGACATAAATGAGTCAACTCTTCCTCCTCTTAGACTCTTAAGTTACTGGCTTCGAGGGAGTACTCCCACTCCTGAAAATATTATCCAGAATTAGTCCTATTTTCCTCAATGAGCGCTTCCCCAGCTAATCCTCTCCGATGTGATTTACTATTCATGCTATTTGAATAATTTACGGCCAACTAATGACCGCTCAGTAGTTCCAGTTTTCATTAAACGGTAATTATGAGACGCTGGGAGCTCCTGGAGAGCTGTTATTCGACGAAGCCCTTTGTCTATGCGTATTTACGTTCGGGAGATGTGTCCTTATGGGGAAGGGACCGCTTTGGTCCTACGTGTTTCCGGTTTACACTCTCTTGCCGGTGGTGTACTTGCAGGTCATTACGAGTAAGTGTTGAGCTGCGTACTCACTCGATATAATTGCTTGCTCCACGACGCAACCTTCCGAGCTCTTCAGACACTTCGCGTTCTTATAATGGATGTGGTTACTTCTGCTCGTTCTTTTGTTTGGTACTATAGAGCATCCCTAAACAATACATACACTTTTTGAACTTTTTGAGCTTCTATAATTTTAACAGGATTAGAAGCAGGCGAGAACTTTCCTGTTGTCACATAACTACAGTGAACGCTCGTAGACAAGGGGTGCGACCGCGGTGCGGGCACTCTGGTTGTCTGCTACACCCCTCGAGGCAGCGGGAAATCACGACGTATCGATTTTCCTCCGGGTCTCTGCCTAGCAGGCCCGCTGCCTCAGTGCAGCAGTCAACCAGAGTGCCCGCGTCGCGGTTCCGCTCTGTCCGTTTGGAGTTCACTGTAACCATAAATGATATTCAACTGATCGCCCGTCACAGCGCCGTAGGTCTGATCGACAATCATCGGCCCACGATTTCAAAGAGAATGGATTTGCAGGCGGTCACCTTCACGTCTGTCATGGCATCAAACATCTCCGGTCCACTAGCGCACATCAAGTTCAGGGACGAGCGGAATTCCGGTCTCGAAAGCCCAAAAGTTTTCACTGCTGACATCAAAGGAGCTTCTAATTTATGGATCACTGAAAAATTTTCTGCAACTGAGTTAGGTCAAGTCATATCCCATATTTCAAACTCCACCTAACTTCCAACTTCCGAACTTACGGTCGTAAGCGATAGCCCCACTCATTCTTGATCAAATTCTTCATATTCTCCAGCAGGGAGAAATTAATTGGTGTTAATTTGCGAACTATAGATTGACATTATATGCTTCCAAAACGGGTAATTCATCTCCCAACACATGAACCATCCGGAACTAAACACACGCCTTGATGGAAATTACAGACAAGCACACAGTATCTCTTATGGCATAAAATATCCTACTTCGTCACCTTATTCTGCATGCTTGTAGCCTTTGTTCCATGACGGGAACGAAGGCTACAAGCATCTACAGAATGTCTGCATGCTGCGCATTCACGACCTTTAGTTATTATAGTGTCAGATGCAAACATCTAAAAAAGCCCATTCGCGTTGTTTACGCTCGTGAACTTTAGAAAATTCGTAGTTGCTGTTATTCTTGCTGTGGTAATTAAAGCTGAAGCGATGTAAACATTGTTTTGTACTTTGCACACTCACATACATACCATATATAAATATGTACGCTATTCTGCGAGCGTTGTGTGATTTAACCTAATCAAGATAATTTCTGGACCTTACAAATGAAAAGAACAGGATCTGGACAATAAGCTCGCAAATCATAACATCGTGGTCTATTGAAAAATTGAAGCCATAAAAGGTGTGCGTGGGTAAGCACCGATGATGAATTGAAATGTCGGACAAAATTGATAGATCTCAAAATACGCATACAACCAGCAAATGTATGCACAAAACTTAGCGCACAACCTCGTCTCCCACTACAATGCAGAAGTTGTTCTGAGTAGAATAGGTAAGTGCGAATCCTGAAATAGCTCAATCGTCTTTTCTTCTTTAAACAGCAGCGAAATGTTGGGCAGAATGAAGCTGATTCTCTTTTGACGGGGTGCGTCATTGACCTCGTAGTCCTCTTTTTTTAAATTTGAAAACCAATTCCGTACGGTAGACTCGCCTATGACACCCTCTGCATACGTGTTAGAAATGTCTCGGACTGCCTCCTGCCTCCGTAGCTTTTTAGCCTCGTTCAAAAGCGAAGAATAGCAAGTGTTGGGAATGCTGATTTTTGCCTCATGGATATCTCATTTTTTTTTTGACCTCAGAAATCGTGAATAATTAAATCACTAGAAAAAACGATTGCAATATGTTTGTAGACCAAGAAGAACTCCTCCGAATAGTTTCCACATTTTGACAAAAAAATGCACGAGAAGTTTTGAAATAAAATCCAAGATAAACACGCTACGAACTTACAGACCAACCTGATGCTTGTAACATGGCACTATGTCTCCGCATCCATGCCTTTCGTTGGTAGCATCGCACCATCCTTGTCTGATTCTTCTGCTTCTTGGTCTAGCCTATCCAAAGATGCAGCTGGCAAGGCGAGTCCGCATTGGTCTTGACCACAGAATTCTCCCGTACCTCGTTGGTTGTCCCATGAACTCACAATCTGTTTGTTTTGTCGCGACTCGTTCAAAAACAGCGATTAAAAAGACAAAATCACTCGAAATGTGTGAGCAACTGAAGGGTGAGTTTGCTATAATGCGTGATGAAGGAGGCCGGTACCCCTAGGAGCCTGAATTGATAATAATAGACATACAGGAAACTGCAAACGGCCACTAGGATACGGACCAGTCTCGCGATGCGTCGTGGCACTCTGACTGTCTGCTGCACCTCCGACCGATAATGCTTTGATCGTGCTCTCTTCTTCTCTCTTTCCAACTCTGCCTCACCGCAGCACTGGCCCATATCCAGGCCGTTTCGAGCTCCCTGTAGCTATTGCTAGCTATAAATATCATGAACAAGTTGCTCTCGATATTAAATTGTTGCTATAACAACTTTCGGTGTTTTTCTACCGGTGAGTTTTCTCCCGCTCTCAAATTCAGCTCTGTTTTCCATTCAGAGAATGGATTTTGCAAGTGCTCAAGACTCCGTGAAAAATTCCTTTTCGTTGGGTGCAAATTATTTCCGCCTCCAAGCGTTACCCATATTGAATGAGAGACCTACAAAAACGTGTCTGGCGAATGCTTCCGTGGAAGGTTTGGGAGTCTTTCACTGCCTTCAGGAGCTCTGTAATTGATTGAGATGAGCGAGCTTGTGCAGCTTGCACAGGCTCGCTCATAAACGAGTAGTTGAGCTAATATGCGGTTGTTAGTGAAAGGAAGCCTTAACTCCTGTGCAATTGAGCAAATTTTATTCAGATTTTTTCTGTCATCACGCGCTGCTCTCTTCGCTACGCTATAGTTGACTGAATACATTGTGAATACTAGAAACACATCATGACTGCAAAATTGAATAAAAAATGATTTTTAGGATTCGAATCCACAAGAAGACCATGCCACATTTTCTCTAAAGATGTTTGCGATTCTGACCTGTTCTCAAGAACTAAATTCGAATCTAACGTTTTTCATGTCTGAATCATACACAAACGCTAGCCGCTAGGGTAAAACCAAATTATTCCATCCACAGATAAGCAGAATTTCTTGTTCTCTGCTCTGCACTTTGCTCTCTTTTCCGTGATTTGACCGAAAAAAAAAACATACCCTTGCAGGACACGTATCCAAGATATTTAACCTTGAGAGGGAAAACCAGCGGACGTGTATTCGTTCCCACTGGTTTTTATCCACATTGCTATCCAATATAACTCATCCATCCACGTATCCCTTTTTCGATGTAATCTCTTGCTGAGAGAAAACAAGAATTGAAAATGCTGTAGGTCATGGAAAGTTTTCAACCGGAAATCGACCGGATAAAGATATCCTGGATTGGACAAATGGATTCACATATCCGCTGTTTATTTTTTGCTGGACAGGAAAATATCCGAGACATACCAACATATGTATCCATTGGACTGCGTTTGCCCGGGTGGATGAAATGTATTGGATACGCAGCCAGATCTGAAAACCTAAGGAGAACAGCATTTTCCAACCAAATGAGAGTGAAATCCAACCTGGTGCTGTCTTTATGATACTTACATTTCTGCCCCCCCCCCTCCCCGTTTGAAACCCTAAAGCAATTTTTTTTGCAGAATTTTGTGGCTAACACCAAACTTCTTCTCAGGGTTGGCT
This sequence comes from Ancylostoma ceylanicum, assembly GCA_000688135.1. Taxonomy (NCBI): domain Eukaryota; kingdom Metazoa; phylum Nematoda; class Chromadorea; order Rhabditida; family Ancylostomatidae; genus Ancylostoma; species Ancylostoma ceylanicum. The sequence continues at coordinate 485,476 of JARK01001482.1, forward strand.
TCAGATTGAGCTGTATTCTTGGCAATAAGTAATGGCTTCCTCATGAATAAGCCAGTATTTACGATGCGAGCGAGCCATTTAGGATTTCTCCAACTTTTATGTGACGACTCGCCTTTATTACCTTACGAGTGATGGTGGGAAGCATCAGAGCTTCTCATTCAACAACACCTATCGACTGACGACCTACTTAAGCTTTCGGGCTAGGAGTGTACTTCACGAAAGTACGCCCAGGATTGAATTAACCTATCCGAGCAAAACCGCCCACCTTCTCTAAATCTAAGCATTACCATTAATTTGGTTACGACCGACTCCACGTAATTAGTGTATTTTTATGGCCGTTTTTCTAAGGTCACGGCTTCATTCAATAACTCATGCCACTTTCTTCGAACTCCTTTTTTTCTGCTCCTATGCGCAGCACTTACTCCTCAAGTATTCATGCTTTTGTTTCACTTTATATTATTTTATTTTGATGCAATCCCTTCGAAATTGCGCCGGAACAAAAAACAAAACATATCGGATATCGAACATGAAGACACGCCTCTGCTGCTCCTCGCACGTACGTATTTGCAACCAATAACATCTGTTTACCTCTGATTAATCTGAAAGTGGTGTCATGCGATTGCTCTGCTCACCATTGCTCGCTCTTCGGTGTGGTCCTGCAAATACACGGAAGAACTGAGCATACTCAACTTAATGGATGTCTCGTTAGTCATTCCCGGTTTTTCTTTAGGGTGGGTGCTTCCCTAGTCAGCTGCCTATTCTTCCTGATTTGTAGACTCCGTGGTCGTTGCACGAGAAATTGGGTTCATCTACTGCGGAAACATATGGATTCCCCTATCCATGATATGCATTTCTTTGAGTTTTACTTACGTAGTAATTTCATTATACCTCTGAATTTCTTTACGTCCAAATCCTCAAGATTTAGGCCTGGATGCATCATTGACATTACCGTGGGTACATACGCTAATGCCCATGTTCGCGATGGGTAAACTCGGGGTTTTTTTACGCATTCACCCTGGGTAATCTCAATGATGCATGCAGCATCTGTCTTCTCAAAATTATGTTCATGTTTATTTCAAAGCGGACAAATGTCAAGCGTACAATACAAGATTATCAGTAATACAGATTAGTATGAATATCAGTAAGCACATTCGACAGATTGGTGAGTACAAGTAATTAATAAATAGTAATATATAATAGTAATTTACCTATCCGAAAGACGTTATGATAGTGTTACCTCTGGCGTAGACCGATTTAAATATGGTTGAGCTTTGCCAGAACCACATAGTTTTGTCAAATAGTTCTCTTTATTTATTTATTTATTTATTTACTTATTTTTTTTATTTACTTATGCACGTTAAGGTGCTCACGAACAGTTAACAACCAAATGGAACAAAAAAAATTCGAGAACATAGTGTGAACTAATGACAACTGTTCAGGAGAAAAAAAACAACTGTCAAATAAAGGAAAAAATTGTGGAAAATAACAAAGACATCACGTCTGAATTCCCTAGCAAACGAAAGAGTGTTCCGATGGTATTGCAATCCATATGCCTAGAACCGGTAACACTTGTGTGGAATAGTAGGGAAACGGCGGATGGCGCTAGGGATAACGCCACTCTCCACGAGCGCTGGGGCATGCATGGAGAATCTGACGCTGGATTTTCGGATGTTAGGTATTCCCTACCCCTAACAATCCAGCCTCAGACCCACCTAGGGACAGTTTCTGAGCGTTTTAGTCAAAGTGTTTACCAGCAGCATAGGGAAAAATGCTTGCATTTTATTGATTAAGGAACAGTAGAACGTAATGCTGGGGAAAACAGCCATGGTGAGCAAAGGAATGGAAGACTTTTCCTCAAATTTTTTATTGATTCTTGCAGATCCGTATTTTTGAAAAAATGAGTCTTACATGCCTTGTTTGGCCAGGACAATACGGAAGCCAGGCAATGTGGTCACCAGTAAAGCATAAACCGGATCGAAATTCCTTGATAATTAGCTATAAATGCATGTATGTACGTTCATGCAAATCGATCCAAATCCCATAAATGCACATTAACATGGAGCTTCTTCGCGGGATTATCTCGTATTATAGATTGGCGCAAAGTGACATTCGCACTGAAATCCATAATCTCCAATTTCTTAGAAGCCTTCTTCTGGCATTGACCTTATTTCACTCTATGGATGAAAGTGCTCTCTTTTATTTCAAGCGCTGCGTGCACGGCAATGCTCTTCATATTCTCATAATGTCTATACCGTTGGAGAGGTCGTCGTCCCTTCTCTTTGCTTGTTGACGGCCATCATTTTGAGCCATTTCGTCGTGCAATATCTCTGACCATAATCCTATTTACATATTTATTTATTTATTTATTTATTTATTTATTTATTTATTTATTTATTTATTTATTTATTTATTTATTTATTTATTTTTATTTATCTTTGGGTCTAAAGAAAGGCTCTCCCACGTAAATTTCACCCCGTTCTTCTGTTGAGCTGATTTTTACGGTTTCTTCTTTCCTATTTTGAAAATCTATTGATTGCATGTTTCTACGCTTCAAATCACTTGATTACTTTTGTCTCTCTCTCTCTCTCTCTCTCTCTCTCTCTCTCTCTCTTTCTCGCTCTCTCTCTCTCTCTCT
>JARK01001482.1:488266-499760 GCA_000688135.1 Ancylostoma ceylanicum
CTCTCTCTCTCTCTCTCTCTCTCTCTCTCTCTCTCTCTCTCTCTGTCCGTGCTTGAACTGTCTCGTTTTCTAACGGCTGCCTCAAACAGTCGTACATAATAAAAATTCAATAAAACACAAGTAGATTTACTACTAATTGAGTTCTAACGGCTGATTGTTCGGAGGTATATACCTGGAACACTTTGTAGGTGTTTATGCGTAGACATTCTAAGAAAAGATGACGTGATGTGACGCAGTGCAGTCAGGACGACGCTCATTAATTCAAAGCCTCCGGAATGTTGCCTTCTTAGCTCTCCATAGAAATTCTAATGACATTATGGTGACTTTTCATGCGCCACATTTGGTGGTTTTTTTTTCTTGGCGAGTGCATCGTACTAAATGGTTCGTGAGAATCACTTCATTGTTATTCTTCATGAATTTTTTTTTCGATTTTTTTTCACTAATTACTGTTCTACGCTCCATTCACAGAAAGGTGACCAATGCACTGCTCGACCACATGCGTTCTGCGTATATTCAAATCATTTCCGGGGAATTAACGTACGAGGAAGCTGAATATCTCTGCTACTAACAAATTCGAAGATGCATGACTCATGCAGAGCATCTCCACACCTTCCATGTACGTATAAGTGCGCGAACATTCGCATTTCTTTGAAGCAACCATTTTTATTAGTTTTTTTTCTCTATCTGGTTGCCCTCAATCTCCTCTCAGTCTCGTCGCACGTTTCACTTTTCCATTTTTCAGCTTCGTTTGCTTCGTTTTTCATTAGGTTCTTTGGTTTTTGGGGATATTTTACCATGCGAATAAGGTGAAAACCTCTGCTGCTAAGAAATTCGAACGTGCGTGACTTTTAAAAAGCATCTTCGCACTCTTCACATACGTAGGAATACGTGAAAGAATGAACAAACTGTTGTTTCGAGAAGTAGGTAGTGGACTGGACCTCACTTACATACTTTTTGCCGAATCTCATTCCAGCTCCCTGTAGATCCTTGTTATTCCAGTAATCAATTCCTTTTTTTCCAACCATTTCTTCCTCTCATCGATTTTTTGTATCACAAACAAGGTGAACTATTTCGAAGATCATACACTTAAGCCAACTCGAGCTAATCGGATGCTGATATTTGTATTTCTCAGGTGCTGATTCTACTCCAGTCTCCAGATGCTGGTATTTGTAATCTTTTTGCACTCCGCTCCTTTTCCTATTTTCGTCGTGCCCATCCTGTTTTACTTACAATTAGTGAGGGAGTTAGTGATTTGCAAATGAAGAATGGACTTGCAATGAAATAACAGGATATTTTAATGGTGGCGTATATAGAGCGATTTATACACGTGCGTATATATGATGAAGGATAGGGCTAGTCGCATCGCTGATTCAGGTCAGACGCATGCGTTTACGACGAAGCGGCGGTCGCACGTTCTATTCACTGCTCAGAGATTCGCTCGGGAGTCCCGCCTGGCAAAATGATGACTCCTGCTCGAGGGTGAGCGGGAGTCATCGAAAACAGCTAGTTTTTGTCCCGCAACATCCCGATTTTGTCCCGCAAGCTCCGGCGGGAGACCGGATTTTGTCCCGAAAGTGATACCAGTATCGTGGTGCGAGAGACCGGATTTTGTCCCAAAACTAAAAAACGAAAGAAAACAAAATGCATGGTGACCGCAACGCGTATGCGGTCCGTGGGCCTGCCGCTACTAGCGGATTTCCCATCCGCGTCACGGCCGAGCGCGACCCACGCATCTCGCCTGGTCTTCACACTGGGCCACGGTCTTAACCGGGCCTCAGCAGGTCAGACGAGTTCCGTAGGACTCCACTCTCCGCCGAAGCGGAGAGTGGACTGAAGCCTACTGCAAAGTTAGGCCTTTATATACTCTCATTCGATAAGGGTTACCACGTTGCAATAACGAAACCGCACCATTCTCCGGTTAACCCCGCAACAAAAACAAAATGATGTCTCCCGCCGGTGCACTTTATTTTGTCCCGAAAGTGATAAGAAAGCGTTTTGTCAGGCGAGACTCCCGAGCGAACGTCTGAGTGAGAATTTCATGCCGCGTTGACCGGTCTTCATAGAAAATCTTTCGCAAATGGATGCTTGCGTCTGACTGGTATAAATTACCCTTATATCGAAAAAGCAGGTATGATTTTCTGGGCAGTGAACACCAGAGAGCCAGGGACGACCATGCGTAGTTTATTACCTACATAGAATAGGTGTCAGGATTGCTGTTTGAATTAAATTCGATACTGATGGACTGCCTAGCTATGCTTTTAGATAGGTTGAGTACATAGCTCTAGAGCCACACCATTTGTCCAATTCACAAATATACTTCTCATTCCCTTTCGTCTCTTGTCATAAATCTAGTCCACCTTGAGTCATCCAGAATTTTGGCAATCGATAAAGGATAAAGTGGTCGGCGTTGATCAATCCCGTCACGAGGGATGCGCCACGCATTTGACTTCATCTGAACATCGTAGAGGCGTTGAATGCGTATGTGCCCTGTACAGTGACTTGCGGGGGGCATGCAATGAACCAAGTCAGTGCTTCACCCTCCCAGACTACTCTGGTACCAATTTACCGACCCCGGAGGGATGGACGGCTTGGTTGGCCACGGGCGCAGGATCGAACCATCGACCGTGTGCGTGCGCAGCGAGCCTCTTACCACTGCGCCACATGCTCCCCAATCGATAACCGCCTAAATAGATAGCTTCTCCAAATTTGTCTGCTATACGATAATCCCAGCAATTCTATGCAAGTTGCAAGTTGCATCTGCATTCCCAAGTATAACAAGTTAAACTTGGTTCTCCTGTATGCCCGGACGAGTTGCAGCGGGATACCAATTATTGTTTTCGGCTGAAGTCACTCAAACGTCACCATAAATGACCTCTCTGTATATGCTCCGCTAGTTGAAAACCTGAAATCATGCCGAAACTCCGACGAAGAAATTTTTCGTGTGTGCTGCCTTTAAGAATGGCATCATAGGAGAATCCCCACGGTGAAGTGGAAAAGGTGCCTTATTTCTTGAGATTTTCCGGCTCTTGACACCTTCTTACTTTAACCCTCACCTCTACGAGAGGCTCCCTTCTTCAAATATTCAAATTTTCGGCAACTTTGAGATCACATTTTGAGTTGTCTTTAATCCATTACGTTGTTACGTCCAAGATACGACTGATGCTTAGCTGAGGCACGTAGACAAAAGGCGCATTGTTTTCCTTGATTGCATGGGAATTTGTTATTACTGGGGTAATTAATTCTCACTAGTAGCCTTCCGAAGATTGGTTTTTGCGACATTTCTGAACCTAAGCCTTGTTCTTGGATTACTCGGAACCTCAGAAATGTGTAGCGAAATTAGCATATGTATGTGGCTTGCTGTTGGATTGCAAAAAATGGTTGAGACATAGCGGCTGACTCTCTACCGAAGAGCTGGCAAAAATAGTTTACGAATCATTTCAAGAACCACTTTTTTGCAAGGTGAAGGATCAGTTTGTTGATTCAGACTGTGTTTCCTCGTCATAGTGCTTAGGAGTTCAATTTTGTTGGTAAGAAGGCGCTGTTATTTAAAATGACTAGTGGCTTTGGAATTCTAGTCACAGGGCACTTCTCACTTTCATTTTCCTCAAGCAGTTCTCTCCTATGAATGTTTCTTTTGTTTTCTGAATTCCGTTTCCTATAACTACTATTTTGTCGTTCGCTATCGTCACGTTTTGGTATTTTCGATCCATTCCGTGGTATTAAGAATCAATTTAATTCTTAGAATGTTCTACGCCTGCCTTGCAATACTAATATTGTTTATAATTATGTGTTCATGCGTTTCGTTGGCTATTATCGATTTGGAGATGTATAACTTTGGATTGTACATAGTACTTCTTTGTATAGTAGGTGAGTTTTTTCACTGCTTTTTTCCACAACGAGTTTTCGTTGCATTTTCCTTGATGTGATTTTTTAGCTTGCTATTCTGAGGAGTATTCCTCCTTTTTATTCATTTCTCGAATTTTCGCTCATTTTTCTTTCACTTATTTGTTTTTTTTTTATTATTTGCTGGGGTATGCACAGTGCATAAGCAATGGAATACATTCACAAATGATGTAAGCATAGAGGATCTTTAATTATCCTAAAAACAGTTTCGGAAAGGGAATTTCGATCCCGACAGCAAGCAAGAAATCGCGACCAGAAATCCCGAGCAGGAATTAAGCTATCCTTTTCTACTTTTTTCTTCACTTAAGTACTTAAGGGTTTTTGAAGGAAATGAGATTCTTCCGAACTGCTAGTCAAGTTGGTTATTGATCTTTATCCAGGGTAACCTTTTGATGCGATGTCGCCTCTGTCAGAACCTTACCACATTTAACGACAATGTGACCCACGGGTGGCGGCCACCAGGTACCAAGGGACCCACCGGTGGGTCCCACGTCAAAAATGGGGATCCCGAGATCAGAATCTCCTGAGACTTTGCATGTAGGGGTTATTTCACCCGCCAAATCCGAATCTAAACACCATTTTCTACCGTATGACCAATTTCGCGGGTACGGTAGGCATACTGAATCACCTATAATAACAAAAAAGAATGGATAGTTAAGTTAAAAATGCATATAGTACCTCAATTCGATTTATATGGTGAAGTCTATGTCACATTCTATTATACTTACATGTTTTTAGTAAATATAATATTTATTGAAATTTATTAAAAACTCATTAATACCAGTTGAATTTTTATTTATTGATTGATTGTAGTTATAGTCATTAGTTGATTAATTCTCAATAATAACGACAATAATATTGATAAAATATTATAATGCATTATTCTATTTAATAATTCCGTCACCACTATTTTCAGTATTACTTTATAAATATAAAATCTATTAATACTAAAGTTGAAGAAATGAGCCAGATTTTCGCATTGGTCCCACGTGGCACAACTCTCCAAGAGGTCGATTGCCGCCAATGTGTTGCAGTTCTTCTCAAAAAAAAAATGGACAGATTCCGTGGCTGCGGAACCGCGGTGGGACCTGGACGAGGGATGCGGAGAAAGCATGGTCTAAATGAGAAGGTCGACTAGGTCCCACCGCGATTCTGTAGCCGCAACGCGACCGCGCCGAAGGACTACCATAAGCTCCGCATACTGGCTCTGGAGCCCCAAGTGGACGAGCTTCTGCAGGCATATACAGATGAAGGGCAGGGTGGAATGAACACATCCAGAGCCCATAAAGTGTTGGGACAGTCGAGCCTTTGCTTCACTATCTAGAGCACCAGAGCCAATGGGCGGATCTTGTGGAGGTCGGCAAATTTCGCCTAGTGGTTTACGCCCCGCAACGCTATGAAGCCGTACGCGCAATCCGTTCATCTTTTCGACAAGGAATGTAGTTGCGGACACGGAGACAAAACAGCGGACCACTAGTACCAAACCCACAAGCACAATCGCAATGCCAAGATTCAAGGACATTCGAAAATGGAAATTGTTTTCGGGTAGCTGGTTAGGTAGAACTTTCCCCATTAAACTTGGTTTACTACAGAGTTCCAGGAAATGTAGCCCTATTCAGCTAGCTTGAGTCACCGACTGTTGAGCTAAATGCTTCATCACCGTGTTGCAGAGGTCCTCTATGGCAGTTGTCCAGTAAAAGTTGCTACTGTATGAATAGGGATGAGAACGTATTGAAAATGTTCAGAAACATGTACTCGGTTTCGAATAATTCGAAGACTTGAACATTCAGAAAAAAGAGCGCATCTCTTCCCTGAGGGAATGATAACAAAAGCTGTCTAGTTTTCTCTACCTGGATAATTCGATTTTTTCATGGATTCTTTAGTTATTATCACAGAACTTTTCAAATTGATTAGACCACATCGGTCCTGGTGTATCGGAGAGGCTCCTCCGTGAACTAAAGCTCAACAGGAATTCAACCCTGAGCTTATTCTCAGAGAAACCAGTTGAAAATTTATGTGAGCCATTTTTGGTTGCATGCATTCTCCTCCACAGGACTAATTTCATTCCGAAAGGAGAGCGCCTTCATGTGGGTAAGCAAGAGTTCACGACGCCAATGCGACCGTCACGCCCGACGAGACTAAAAGGAGACTTCTAATTAGAGCTAGGAGTTCCTGATGTGTCCAACTTCGTTATGCGTTTCTCGGAAGTGAAGGGACGGGAGGTGTTGCGAATCGATAGGTCAGTCGAACCTAGTACCGTTACATATACCACAATCGAAGGTTAAAAGGTGGAACAAATCCCAGGCAACATAATATGCGGAGGGGTCACCAATTAAATTGGGTTACTGGGTTGGTTTTGGTAACCAGTGAGAATTTATTAGGTCCAATACTAACATTGGAGGCAGTGTTTTACCTCATTTTCGGGTCTGTGTCGTTCACAGATTCTAGACTAGCTCGACGTGCTGATTCGAGTGTTATATGTGAAATGGTCCAGAGTGGAGAAAAAAGTTTTTTTACCACTTTGTAAATTAGATAAACATTAGTTTGTTTCTAATGTTTCTTGCTCCCGCTGTTATTCAATAGCATCTTCTCAAGGTTAATGTTGCAACCCCCCCCCCCCACTTTTTTTTTGAATTTTCCGACATCCAGAGGGATCTGGATTCAGTAGGTGAAATGCAACTACATAGCGTGGGTTTCCTGCAGCTGGAATAACTGTTTCAGCTAGGGAACTCATTTCAGATATTGGAGGATTTTTCACTTCTGATATCCTCTCATCGTATGCTTCCGCACATTTACAGCTCTCTACAACTTGATGACGAGTTCTGTAGAGCCAGTGAAATGCACGCATTTCTCACATGTTCTGAACAGCAAATTAGACCTTCCTAAGCGTTGACTTCCGGCAATCTCTTCCATGGCACTCGGTTATTCCACCAACTTGCTGATTCAGCTCTGATCTAAGCCGCGCTTAGCCGAGCATGTACTTCTCACTACGCACACTTCCTCATCTGCGATCGGCGACACCTTCTGCGTGGATAATTGCGAAACACGTCCAAATTAGCAGGCGGGAAACTCTTTATTGCCTCCGCAGTTGTATGCAACACACACCAATCCAGCCATCGCCGAGCTAAATGAAGAGCTGGCGGACTAAAAAAAAAACTCGAATTTAGTGTCTATTCTTTCTTTACTGCTCAGAACCCTTGAAGCAAGCTGTATGATTGCATCTGAAACTAGCTTGACGCGAAGTTGGTTGTCAACTGGCTTCTCCCCCCTCCCTTTTTTTGTCGACAAGTTGTCTTCCACAGCTTGACGACAATCTGTACAGCCAGAGACTGACTGATCTGCAAGTTGATCACAATCTTTTGGTGGACAACTTATCAACGAGTCAAAGCGAAGCAAGTTGTTACCGAGCTTTGGGGCGCGCAAGTTTCAGATACGATAAACGATAAGAAAACTTGTTCTGGGGGCGCTGGGGGTGGGGGGTGGGGGGATGTGTTATTCATAATGGATGGCCCCATGTGCGGTAAGCATGTACTTCCGATATCGCGACGGAATTCTGTGGAATAATTCTTCAAATTATTTTTTGTACCGACAAGGCTTGTTATGTGGAAAATTTATTCTTCAGCCCGACGTTTCGACTAAATCTAACTAATAACTAACTAATAAAACAACTTGCCAAAGTTTAAAGAAGGAGGAACATGGAAGTTTTCTGCGGAATAGTTCCCACAGCCGCCTGTGATTGGGTAGCACTACTGATTATGAATAAAATTACAACGACACCCCTATCAAAATATTCACCTGACGTCAGAAACTATTGGCTTTCACCTGCATGCATCTTATGTACTCCTTCATGAGAATGCGTGAATAATTTGAACATTGGCATCTCGGATACACATTATTATCTTTTACTTCCATGATGTCTTCCGGATTTCCGTATCAGGTGATAAATCTGAGACAGCCGTCATAGTGCGATATTTAGCTGTGACGTAAAGTGCACTAAAATAACGAAGTAAAATGAGCGGGAAAGAAATTTGAGAAGTTCAGGACAAATCTGCACTTTTAGGGACAACTAGGAAGTCATTAAAAGCTGGCAGGAAGTAGAACGACTGTTCATGAGGGATGCTGCTAGAAAAATTCTACTTAGGTTTTGAGAGCTGGTCTGTGGTTTGCAAGCCCACCACAACTGGACTATTCATAAGGAACACCTTTTTGGAAGGTTGTCGCCTGTTTCATACTCCAACTTTACTATTCTTTTTTTTTATTGAAAATAGACTGCTGAACCATATTTTTCAATGGCACTTCAGTTGGTCCCTAATACTCAAATATCATCTGGAAATTTGATCTTAGTAAACAACCAATATTAAGGTATGCAGTTGCTCGAGAGCTAAAAAATTCTTGAAAAAAATTGCTGTCACATTAACGTTAGGGAAATTTGCCGGAGAAAAATTCTCCTTTATCTCATTATTGATCATTCATACCAAATAAAATGATGAGAGAACTGTGAATCGTTACAGTGCAAAATTTAACTATCTAAACCTTACAAAATATCCAGAATGTACAGCGATGGACGTGGAACGAAGCTAGAAAAGGGGGCCAATTACGATGTAACAAGGGGTGTATCGGCAGATAAAATACCGTTCACAGCTAATTTCGCACCATAATAATCAAAGATCAGAAATGGATAGGGAGGAAGTATTCGATAGCTAGGGCCGGCAGCACCTTGCCAGAGGAACAGCAGACAGGGGATCGGGTAACGTGAACAGTGTAGGTGGTCCACTGTTCACCAAGGAGAAATCTGTGAGATTTGGTCGAGTATGGTTTCTTTCCAGTTCAGGAATGGCTTCTGGGATCGCGTAGTGTGCTAGTGATGTCCGTTTGTTGCAGAAATAGCTATAGAATCTCCCTTTTCTTGTGAGTACAAAGGTGAGATCAAAGGGGGGGGGGTGGGGAGCTATGTTGACGGAAGGTGAATGAAGGCTTCTGCCCTACTTTCCCTACTTATTCTGTTCTGCTTTACTTTATTATAGTAAACGCAAAGAGAATATTCCATCAAGGTGATAAGGTTGTTATACATACATACGTAATAAGGTAGTCAGTAAAAAGTTATTGAAAATCAATTACAAAAATGATAGCTAAAATTAATTTACGGTAAACGTTATCCCTAAAATATTATTACTAAAAGAGTTTCGCAGTATGGAGCATTCATTGAAATATGCTACTTCACTCTCTGAGGTGTCAGAAACCTTGTCCACAAGATTAATGCATTTGAGTAATCTACAACTGTTTTCCAGGTACGATGTTAGCTTGTGCACTTTGTATAGCGAATCCCCAAGCGTGTCCGAATCCCGAGTGGTACACTAATTTATGTCTTCACCTCCATGTGAGTTTGTTTACATATCCTACATATCCGGAGTTTCCATAAATGTAAGTTAAGAAAAGGTGGATGGTTCAAAATTATTATCAGATTTAGTGTAAGAGAGCATCTGGTTTAACCCGCACTTTTTTCATTGATTTTGTCTTGGTTTTCTATACTTTAATATCAGTGGATAGGATAAGCATGCCTACGTATATGCTCATAAAAACACCTGCTATCGAAGTACTAACGCTTATTAGCGCAATCTAATCGACCGTGTCGGCGTCCCTGTTTTCAGGCTCTTTAATGGTGTGCGGTGTAGTTCTTAAAGAGTGAGGGAAAATGTTTTAATGCTCCTGTAATGTATTACTATCGGGATTCGTAATCCTGTCAGAAAAACTCCTCAATCACTCATAATTGTCCTTCTTATTCTGTCTAGACTAAGTACTTTCACTATGAACGTGCACAGAATAATTGTTATGCCACACGCCACTGAGGGCTTATCAAAAGTGTGGGGACCATCTTTCTTTGGCTCTGATGAGCCCACAGTCAGTCGACACGATTTCTAATCCCTTCAATTCATTTCATCAAATTACATCATTCCAGTGGGTGTGGGTCACAATGAGGCAAAAAGGGGCGTGTCAGGTTCGTGCGATTGGTTCAATCAGATCTTCTACCTTCCCATTGCTGTCAACTTGTACCTAATCGCGCCTGATCCCCTCTATATAATAAACAGCTTTACCATAGATATGCACACAAAATATGAGTGGGACTGGGAATGAGTTGACACTGTGGGGCGAAAAGTCATTGCCTCGTTTTGTCTTATGGTGACCAGCAATCCATGCCAGTCAACGTTACCCTCATGAAGGTTTTCTGTAGAACACCCTAGATGGAACAATAGAAATTCCTTTATGTCAAAAGTATGGCGCCACTTGCTCCTCATAAATTGTTCTATTATAAAAAAAGAAGCAAAACAGACATTGGTAAAGGAAATTTCTCATTCTTGCTTCGAGCACCCTCCGTGGGTAAAATACATAGTGAAGAAGTAGCTGATAAGGTTTGGAACGAAGTCGCTCCACTAGTTCAAAATGACTTTTTTGAGTTCATCACCTAAACAGTACTGCCTATTGTTCGCATAAATCTGTCTCACCACTTCTCTACATGCGTTTTCTATAGAAATCAGGCCCGGAGAGCCGTCAGGCCAGGCTTTGCCATGGTGTTAACTTGAGTTGTGTGATTTTAGTGATTTCTTGCGTTGCGTTGCACGAAGGCATTTCTGTGATGATGCCTTAGAAGAGGCTAGAACTGGTAGAATGGACTTGATAATAGTTAATGCTGCCCACCTTGGGCTGGGTATCACGAAACCAAGCAAACCAGCGTTAGATAGCGCGACTGGTTCCATTATTGGGGGAGTTCATTCCCTCTCCCCTTGAAAGCGGTAGTTTAAATGCTCTAGATTTTGGGTGTTTCTCAGTCGAGACAGCGGCCTCACCAATTCCAGGAATGTTGAACCGTCGCATGCGTCGGCATTTATGCTACAAGAGATTAAAAGTGTTTCAGCATTTTTAGCGGGATGAATAAAACGAAATGAATGGTAAAGATGTTTTTTGTTCGAGATCACCCTACCTCGCTCATTAGATTGACTACTCACTTCTGTCCCTACAGATAATTTTGTTTTAATACCAGCCTGATCGTCCGGCTGACGCCGGACTCTCAGGCTTCTTTTCGTGCTCGCTTCGCTCGCGTTGCCTTCATGTGGCATCTCTCTCACACCACAACGGCCATTCGTCGTTTGTCAAAACACTCGTTTTTGCACATTCGAGCTTTCTGGATCCGAGGCGCCCTTTCCACAGCTGCGCAACAGGCAATCGATGTCTTCCATTGTGTAGGACCGTTGGACCCGTCTCCAGGCGTTTCCCCAATTTCAGACGCTGGTGGCCCTCACCCCACCGTTGGATCCATTTTCAGGCTTTCTCCCAGTTTTGGATGCGGGCGCACCCTTATCACACCGTTGGACCCGTCTCTAAGCGTTTCCCCATTTTTGGATACCGGCGCATCCTTATCACACCGTTGGACCCGTCTCTGAGTGTTTCTCCACTTTTGGACGCCGGCGCACCCTTATCACACCGTTGGACCCGTCTCTGAGCGTTTCCGCATTTTTGGACGCCGGCGCATCCTTATCACACCGTTGGACCCGACGTCAGGCGTTTCACCACTTTTGCACGCCGGCGCACCCTTATC
>JARK01001483.1:9434-58398 GCA_000688135.1 Ancylostoma ceylanicum
CGCCGGCGACGGCGGCCGCCGCGACGCCCCGCCCACAATCGATGCGCACCGGCCTCACAGTCGCCAGCGACGGCGAATCGCGGCGCTATACTCCTCGAGGACTATAGCGGCAGTGTACCCTGCATCGTTGTCGCTGGCGACTGTGACATCGATGCCCATCGATTGTAGGCGGGGCGTCGCGGCGGCCGCCGAAGCTGGCGACGAGAGATCGCCGGGTTTAGCGACTGTGACAATTACGCCTATCGATTGTTGGCCTTCACAACCAACCCGGCATCGGTCGCCGCTATCGTCGCTGTCGTCGACAGTGGCGACGGCGAATCGCCGCCGTCGCTTTTGTCGACGACAGCGGCGACCATCGGTAGATTGATGATAATTCAGAAGATCTCACAACCTTCTTCGTTTTTTCTTTGTATTTGTTCTGTAGTAGTGTTTTCAAAAGTTCGCCTTACAGTGTATGAATGACTAAATAAAACACAGAGTACTCAGAATGAACAAGAAACATTGCGTCAAGTAGAGGTCAAGATTTCTGCGTCACGTACGTAGAGGGCAACTGCTGTTCAAGTCTTACTGGAGCGGGTCGTTTCACTAGAAAAATTCGATATTCACTTACTTTCTACTGTTGATGCCCTATGTAGGTAATCCGAAGCCTCTTCAGCCGAAGATGAAGTAGGAAGTTCGGAAGGATTGAGAGGAAGAATACAGACCTGTGGCGGTGTTATCAGTCAACTAATTAAGGTCAGCTCACTCAACCTTTTCTTAAGGAGTGGATATGAAACACGCCCTGTGTTGCGACTAGTATTTTAGCCAGCAATGCATCATTTTGCAAGCGTTCGCAACACTTGAATGGGAGAAATACCGGGAAAAGATGTTCTCTGTCACAACCCTGGAAGGTTGGCTTAGAAATAAGTGGAGCGAGGCTGTCATAACCTCTGACAACGCACTTCTCATGCGTTATCGCCAGAGGATACTTTGTAGTTTCAACATATTTTAGCTCATATGATCTACAGTAAACTTTTTAATGGAACAAATGGAATCCAAAAATTTGACTAGCAGTTTCTTTCCTAAACCTGCATATGTGCTGAAAGAAATACCTATAAAATTGGCTATCAAAATTTAAAAAGTTGGAAAAGGGAAGCCACTTCAACGATGAGGAGAATTTTTAGTAATCTAAACACAACGAGGACGCGAAACTCTCGAGGCACTCCAGTAATTGTCTGAAAATTCTCAGACAGTGTTATGAATAAGAAGAAGTAAATAGAAACTACTGCTTAAAAGAAGGGTGGAAGAGAAAAAAAATTTAAAAAAAGTAAAAACTGTCGATTTCGTTCTTTCCCTTAGAAGGACTACAGGAAAAAGAAAGAATAACAACCTAAAAAAAACTACCTAGACGAATTAAGTGCTTGCAGGCTAATGCAATAGAATGCCACTAGAGGATTTCGCTGTGGCAATACCTGTCAATCCTATTTTTAATGAATAAATGTTAAGAAAGAGACTCCATGCTAGTGACAGTGCTATCAGTCAATTAATTAGGGTCAGCTCAGGACTCCAGCAGAAGGTCTCTTCCAAGATGTCAAAATGCTTATAAGAAAACAGAGACTTCAAAGTCAGTGATTGAAGAATCGTAATTGAAGGATCGTCTTATCTAAGAAGAGAGTCGATGGAAAAAGAAAGAAAAGCAAAGAGCAAAGAAGAAATACTGAATACTACTCTGAATTTAACAAGAAGTTTGCCATACAAGTAAAAATGTAGATTGGATAATATTATTCCAAGTTGAAGTTTTCATAGACTTGTTGCCCGTGCCGCATTACGTCACTGCTATATTCTCCGAGGAGTATAGTAGCATCTAAATGTGGTAGAGTTTGTGTCGCTGCGATCACTACGACACTGGTTTTGATGCATATCGATTGACTGCCCACGAAATCTCTTGCGACGCACCGCCCTTAGTCGATATGTATCAAGACCAATATTACTGTGATCGCAGCGACAGGAATCGCCAGCTTGTAGTGAGGAGCATCGTCTTTGTTGGTGTACTGAATAAATAAATATGTAGATAAATAAAAAAGATGGCTGAGGAATAAAAATCTGTGGCCGGGACAAATCACCAGCAGGACCAACATGTCTACTAATTGCAAGGCGATTCAATGACTGAGACCCCCCCCCTTTAGTGCTGAGCCTCGATTCCTTTACAAAATGTAGACTAAATTCGTGGAAATTTCTTGGAACATCTCAAACTATTATAGTTGAATAGGCAAATATGACGAGTTAAACGCCGATTTGGCGCAATGACTGTACATGGGTCCAGAATATTCAGTAATGTGGAAAACTTATAAAAAACTGGTGAAGAACAGCTACATAGCATGTAAGTCTCATGCTCGTTCACTGCCCTCTAAAGACACCAACAAACTTGGCAAATAAGCAAATTTAACAAACCAACATATAATTCAGCGTACCTGGAGTTGTGTAACAGCATTGTAACTTTCTTTCTATGAATAGGTCTTTGGACATTTGCTTCAGTTATGCATTCTTGGCGCATATCCTTTCGGTCGCCTTTCGGTTAGGCTCATGATGCCCAATCGCAAATCGCAGTCCTAGATCAGCAAATAAATCACAATAAATCAAAAATACGTATTGTTCATAGCAACCAGGAACAAGAGAACATAATAAAAGAATGTAATCGTTTGCAGAAATCCATCTTGGAATAGCTGGTTCTAACACAAAAAGGTCTTTCTGAGATGCTCAGACATTCAGATGCTCATGACGAACGTACAACCGATGAAAGATTTCCTTGCGTATTTCTACGTGGAAATGGACCATGGAGCTCATCGAAAGATCTTTACTTTCCTCCCTTCTATTTATGGGTGGTTTCTCACGCCCGGATAGGTACGGGTTTTCGTCCGATTCACCAAGCCGACTGACTATTTGCAGTCTGACTTCGGAGCACTTCATGCTTCGCTGAAGATTTCCGGGCTGTATTTAGTCTGTAGGCAGTTTTTCATTGATGGAATTTCCAACTAATGATTTCTCAGCTGGCCGACCGACCACCCACGTAGCAATTGCGGAGCCATTTATCACGACCGAACCGGGTCATGTGGATACAGCAGGGGCAGTGAGCTGTTCTCTAAACATGGTTTACACTTAGAAAAGGGACCAGTGACGCTATAATTGCTGCTGGAAAATAATTTGAAAGTGGGTTTCATTTCACCCTCATATTTGGGTAATTTTCTTCATTTGGGAGACATATGTACTTCTAGCCAAAAGAATGCTGTCCACACCTGGCTGTCTTCATGTGGTAACAGAGAAGAGAATTTCTGTACTTGTATTCATGAACAAACGGGAGCGGGAGGAGGTGTGGTTCATGTTCACTTCGACTAATTCTGGCAGGGAGCTTTACCAGCGGTCCATTCGGGAAAAAATAACGAGTTAAATGGCTATCTGTGCAGAAACCGAGTTAGGAAGGTCTCGATGCAAGGATCAAATGCTCAAACGTGGCTGAGTCTCCCGGAAGGAGGGAAGGTGGAGTTGAATGAACAATACGTTTGTCAAAATTAACAGAATTGTTGACAAGTGATCGAAAATATCGGTGATGAATAGAATGTTTCGCGCTCCGATGGCTGGGTAAACGGAAACCTTCCGGGTCTGGACTGGCATTCAAGAAACGATAACCGAGCAAGCGGATGGTGGTTAGCTGGGCTACATAACGCTAAAAGGGGCATGGTGTAAAACTTGGCATGCTCTCCTGGTTTTGTTCGGTTATGCGTTCATGAATCCTAACCACGGATGTATGGGGCACTCAGGAAGGAGTCGGTATTGGTGCAACTAGAGGTACGGACTGGAGGTAAATGGTGCGGTTGTGCGCTATCTAGTACAGCGGGACTTCACAAGCATCAGCAATGAAGGTAACTCTCGGTTGAATATGAGGGTAACCCTTGGTTGAATATAACAGTCAGCAAAATAGTCGCAAGATCATGATCCAGCAGCATGAAAACGTCTGAAGATGATGATTTTGTGAGGATGCAGAAAGATAGAAAGAGAATTTATGAACAAGTTCAAAAAATTCAAGGTTATGTTGAACCTTCAGCTCCCCTAGTGGTTCAAAGTAGTAACTACTAATCGAACTAGGCGAATCCATTACGCATACAGTTATTCAGTTCACTACGTAATACATATGTAGTGTGATTCTGTTTTTGAAAAAATGCTTAACTTTTTCAGAAGAAAAATCAGAGGCGCTCGGAGAAACGGATGTCAGAATGTATAGCAGGATGTCATACAAGGACCGAGGTCAGATCATTCTGTGCATATCCAAGCCACTGGGGAGGGAGGGGGTGGGGGGACCAATAGATCACGAAGAATTGTTTCAGGACTTGTAAAAGCGAGTTTGAATTCCTTACCTTTTTCTTGCCTCACTACCTCCTTCACCTTCCTGTTAGGTTCTAAATCTGTCACAAGCTGTATAGTGACGGACTTCGGGCTTTTCAAGCGCCACTTATTTTTCAAGCGCCAGCTCGAATTGATCAAATTTGATGGATCCATATCAGGATCAACACATCCGCATCCTTTTTTGGCGCCATCGGGCTAGTCCTACTTGCTCCCTCGTCGCTTCTGGGGGTTTTTCCTATTGCACACGCTTTTGTAGGTAATATGGGTCACCTTCCCAATAAAAGTGAAAGGTTTATGAAGCCCTTTATTCAGCAGGTTGTCACTAACAACCTTTGAAACCAGCTCACCCCACTCATCTGGCGGATTACTTACCCAAACCTTCATACCTAACACATGCTCTCAAGGATTCTGGTTAGTTTGAGCTTCTTCTTGGTATTTCCTTGAGTTCTTATATCCTGCGTTTGTTTGTTAGAAGTGTTGTTATCATGACTGGTGCGTCCACCTAATTACAAACAATACGGTTATCCATATTTCCTGAATAACCTCTGCAAAAAATTAGACAAAACATCAGTTGAAGCCACACAGATTTAAGGAGCTTGATTTATCCTCCATTTCTCATCTCTTTTTCCACCTGAAAATTGACAGTTTAGACGCCTCTACTGATCAGCCTGCTAGCGGTCAATGCACAGCACGGTCCATGTCAGTCTCAACTCGTTTCTGTTCAATTATTTCCAATATTAGGCAGATTTCCGGCAATGTATTTTGCAGCTCCTCCATCTCCTATTCCGCATGAAGACGTTCACAAAGATGGAGAACCTCAACCGCCTGCTCCACCTCCTCCTGACTGTAGCAGTGTTCGCTGTCCCAGCGGAACCAGCTGTAAGATGATAGAGGAACCATGCGATCAGCCTCTGTGCCCAGGACCACTTCCGGAATGTGTGCGGGAAGGTCAGCTATGGTGTTTCTGCCGAATCCCATTTATCTATTTAGCTGTTTATTTATTTACTTATTAACAGAGTCATAGGAACACTACGGAAGTTCAACGTACGGGTATACTGGCCGAAATACTCTGGCAAAAATGGCTCCTATTCTGCTCAATTGGGCAGGAATAACTGAAATATATAACTCCAGGTTCATAGAATGACCAATTTTGATGTCACTATAAGTCATCAAACGTTCTACAAATTTACGAAAATATCCCACGAAAATATCTGGTTAGCGGTGGCACCAGCCTAAAACCGTCTACTGAGAGTGTTGAAGAAAGAAGTCTATATGATTGAGATAGGGTGGGTTTAGCGATTACGCGTATTTACCCTAGGAAATGAGGAACACTTCTGAACCTGAAGTGGCATGCCTCACTAAGTTACCTAGAGTAACGAGTTGACGCTCATGTTAACGACGGGTAAACTCGTGGGGTGTCGGTAGGTTCATCCTGGGTAAATTTTAATGATGCATGCGGATTCTGATCACAAGGTCAGACATAGTCTTGGAGTCATGGGGTAGTGCCTCGTCCCTAATTAGAAAGACTTTAAGAGATGTCCAGGTTTGCCATGATAGGTGGGCGAACCCCGGGGTCACGACTCTCCAACGAAGCAAAAATGTCAATTTGAAAATTCGCCAAAAAGACATCAGATGTGATGTGCACACCCCATAATTTTGAAAGATCCTTTCCTCTCCCCCCCCCCACACTCCCGCACCACCCTTCTCACACCTACACATAATGTGTCGCCGACTTATTTCCAAAAATGCTTCATGAAACGGATAAAAAAATTCTGTTGAGCTAATATCAATTGTTTAACTTTACAAGTACATATTAAACTTTTGTTTTTATTCACCTGATATTTAAATTGAGATTTTTCTTAATTTTGTTCTTCCTCAAGGTCCCCAAAATAGCGGAAACTCAAGTTTTTTCTGCCACGCTACCCCGTTTCTGACTCCGCCACTGGCTACCACCCAGCAAACATTGGTATAAAAAATGGTTGAAACAATTTTTCAGCTCCAGCGCCTCCTCAGAGTCCCACGACTCCTGTGCCACCACAGCCGCGCAAGGCTCCTTCCACATCACCTTCTCCAAGACCTGTTCCGAGCACAACGTCTACCACACCTGCTCCAGCAACCAAGAAAGTAACTCCTAGCGGTGAGTAGTGCCTGATTTACAGTGCTTGGTGGGATTTCCTTTTTCTTGTAATTTTCAAGTGTGTAAGCTTTTTCATTGTCTCTAATGAATTCGCCATGCTTCATAAATTAATACATGATCAACAGAGTCACAAAATTTCGCAGAATAGCTCCACCCCCTGTTCGCTGGATTTTAAAGAGCACTGCCAAAGTAGAATGGTACCCATTACTTACATTCAAAGTAAAAAGGTTTATTTCTATCGCTAACGGTGGTTCTCTTAGTTGATTATCCCTTTGTGGATTTTTTTTTCAATTTGAGCGGTAGAAGAATAGGACGTCTTCTCCTTGCATGGCGAAAACATTTCCGATTTTGGCAAAGTGATATTGAGCAAAACTGTGTATCCAGGGTGGATTCCCTCTCTCCTTCTCTTTCTGTCTCTTTTTCACTTTTTCTTTCACTTCTCCTTCCATCTATTTCTATAGTGTCTTAGATACAATCTTTTACACAAAACTAATAGTTAAGCCCATCATTCATGATTAACCTCATTTCAGCTCCTTCTTCCCCACCAACGAAGTCGTCTTCCGCGTCCTCGTGCTCCACTGTGACCTGTGCAGAAGGAACCGTTTGTAGAATGGTGGATATCCAGTGCAAGGCGCCTGACTGCCCCAGATCGCAGCCGATGTGTATCGCCAAGGCGCCTCCTCAATTAAGATGTCCAAAGAATGAGTCATGGCGTAACTGCTCAACGAAATGCGAACCAACCTGTGAGAACATGACACCGGTGAGCAGCAACTTTCGATGCACATCCTTATGGAAAACTCAAAATCCTTTTTTATTGTGGTGCGTGGTATAAGGGGAAGCAGGGCAAATTAACCTCTTAGAGGCACTATGAGCGATTTCAACTGATTTTTTCTTGGTGTCTAGGAATAATTTCATTTGAGAATGGCAAGAAATGGTGGTGTTCACATTGCTTCACAGGATCCCAACATGTGATTTTTTTCAGAAAAAAAAAAGATGGAGGTTTTTTTTCAGAAATGCACGCGAGATTGCGACCGGCCGAAATGTCAATGCGATCCTGGATTTTTCAGGAATCGCTCTGGAGTTTGTGTTGCACCAATTCAGTGCTGACCTATGGATTTACTGTAATAAATATTTCGATAAGAAATGAAGCGTTTTACATTGCCATTCATTCGATTAACTGTGATTTTGACAAGTTCTCCGCGTTTCAATATAGGTGGATACCTGAAGTTTAGCACTAGCAGAGGTATGTGTGGTAGCTAATGTGCTCGACGACACCGAAATGTTGTTGTATGATGGAATGTGGGGTAAATGCTGAGCCTGTGATTCTGGTTAACGTCAACTGCTCAATCCCCTCAGAACTGGCAGTAACATGCTCGAAATTAATAACGCTTAATAGAGAGTCTACAGAATTTTTGTAGGCGTCCTGCAGTAAAAAGATGAATATTGGGGTCGCTGACCAGATCGGAATTCGTTGTATCGGACTCTCAAGGGGCCACAGACACCGTTGGATTTACCCAGGGTAAGCGTGCCAGTACCCTTATCCAAACTAACCCATCTTTAGCAGAAGTGAAAGACGTTGGAGCATAAAACTGTTTGTGTGATGTCTGTGATCTCTACT
The DNA here is from genome assembly GCA_000688135.1 of Ancylostoma ceylanicum. Lineage (NCBI taxonomy): Eukaryota > Metazoa > Nematoda > Chromadorea > Rhabditida > Ancylostomatidae > Ancylostoma > Ancylostoma ceylanicum. The sequence continues at coordinate 17,567 of JARK01001483.1, forward strand.
GCATACTTTGAGTACCTTGGACAGAGTTTGTTTTTGAATTTGGTCATTTCCTTGCTACGCTGACGAGATCGGAATTCGTTGTATCGGACTCTCAAGTGCCAGAGACATCACTGGAATTACCCAGGGTAAGCGTGCCAATACCCTTATCCAAACTAACCCATCATTAACAGGGCGTCAATACGTGGACACTGGGTAACTTCAATGATGCATACGGCCCTAGAGCTTCTGTTGCTTCTTTCACAAAGCAATTCTTCATGCGTCCATTTGGGCAGAAGCAAATGATTTTGGGGAGAGATTTTTGGTCAGTTTTACGCGAATACGTTTCGATGTTGGCACTAGTGTGTTGTGCAGGAGAGTCAGAATCAAATAATCTAAATCTGGTAGCAGGCAGACAATGCTAGAAAAAACATCCAGAGCCATTATGAGGGTTTTCACGCGTTGGAAGCCAAGAAGCCTTTAGAAAAATCTAAATCTGGTAGCAGGCAGACAGTGCCTTAGGAAGCCTCTCCAATCATCTCTTGGCTGAATAATTCAACGATTGAAATTTAGAAAAGAAATGCTACCAAATACTGAATAGAGCCTCTTTCCGATAGTTTTACCAACTCGCAGAGGAAATGCTCCCAAATCAAATAGCTGCAGAGGACATTATTGGACAACTGCTGCACTCAGCGTCATTGTCGATGTTTGGCTCAGTGGCAGCGCGCGCTGTCAACACGAAAACGTCGCCGGGTTCGATCCCCGGTGAGGTACTTATGATGCTGACGAAAGTCAGTTCTGCTACTGAGTGTAAGTGAGGACATCATACCAATATCTGAAGTACCATGCTGTTTTAATGGTTACGGAAAGCTTTTATAGGATATTTTTCCTTTCGAACTCGCCAGTAATTTCAGTGAAACTTCGGACCATCTTCTTTGGATTGCTGATGGTATTCAGACGCTTGAAAGCTTTTTTATCTTATTATTTCTTTAGTTGTTTATTTGTTCACCTATTTATTTACTTGTTTATTTATTTAGCATGCGAAAATAGAGGCGTTATGCACGAAAAACGAATCAAAACAAGGAACAGATAAATGCAATACGTTGTAGGGAGCATAAGGACGTGGAACAAAAAAAGTACATGCTACATAGGAGTTTTGAGAATATCTAGTCGATTCTTAAGGTTATAACCTTTTACAGCAGTTTTCCATGCCTTAAAATTAATACGCGCTCTAGAAGACAAACTTTCCCAATATCCCAATCCCAATTCATGTAAATTTGCACGTGTTCGGAGTCTCGTTTACCTCAAACTTCCAGTTCCTTCGCATGACCCGCCCCAGGATCAGCAATATCCATACTTTTTGCCAGAACGGCCAATCGTCGACTAATTCTCGTTGAGCAAATTGTGATAAGAAAGCGTCTCATCGGCGGCGAGCTATTTTTCCCGACAATCCCAGCATTCCATGTCAGCTGATCTGGAGTACACTCAACACTCACCCTAATGGGAATAAACGCGCGACTAACGCTACACTCCCAAAAAAAAACTCCCAAAAACATCTTCTAATCCCGTCGAGCATGTGTGCGACACAGGATTCGCGTCACATCCGGTGCACTTTTCGCTCAGCACAGGATCCCCCGAAGCGAATGGAGAACCCTTTTGAGAAGGTGACCCGTATCGCTGACAGTCTTCGAGACCTATCCCACTGTTTTTCGACTTTTATTAGATATCGCAGAGCAGTAAAAATGAATCGAACTGTCTTTATCGAGCGAAAGTTATATGCATGTCCGCGTCTTTCGATGTCTCCCTCTACAAAAAGTGATTCACGGCGTATTGCTCGTAATTCTCGTATTTAAAAGAACGAAAAGAGGAAAAGAGCCTATCTGCGTATGCGATTCAGTGCAATGGAGCCGATATTGTGGAAGACTGTTATCGCAAGAGATACATACATATCACAGAAAAAATGTTTTCGGGATAAGCTAACATTTTGACCCCCTAGAAGTCGGTAAATTTTTGAGGATACGTCCTAGTACAGGGTTTGGATCTTGGCCGAAAATTCAGAAATGCGAAATGAGTTAAACCGGTGGACCCGATCTCGCGTCTCTCTACCCCTAATAGTTTGATGGGCCACCTATCCACTGCTGCTGTGCTTGCAGCTACAACTCAAGAGCACATAACCGGACGAAACCAGATCACCATTATTTAACCAGGTTACTAAACACGATTCCATAAACCGACCAAAACAAACTAGAAATATGCTATTAAATATGAACTACAACCAATTCGTAATTGAAAGTTCATACATACGCTGTTTGTTGAAGAATAGCAATATTTTATATAAATTTGACATACATAGATAACTCTGGAACTAAACGATTCATAAAAGAACTATTCTGTTCATAATAAGTTTAACAATGATAGTCGATATTGTACCTCTACAATAATCAAATTATGCTAGTTAGTAGCCCGATCAATAAGAGGTACCAGCATTCGACTACAATGAAATGGGCTAAAAACAAAACAATTCATTGATCTCTTGGTGATATAACAAATGTATCATTTGCTGATTATATCCCATTTGGTATTCCTCATTTCATAAATCACACATGCTATTTTGAAATGTTAGGCAAGCAAAAAACTATTGTGGCTAACAAGCTGAAGGATGCGCGATTCGTCAAAAACGATGTTGCGCTCTCTATGTAAGAACACACCAACATCAACTCTTTCCTGAACTGCCTTCATACTAATTGATTGAATTTATTAGGTCTCCTTCACCTTACTGATGAGTGCAGAAGGAGACTTACTTATAGCTTTAGTTTTCGTATAAGGTTCATGCACGAAACGAAAACTAAACTGAACAGACTAAGAAATTCGGAAACATATTACAACTAAAGATTTTACCTTGCCAAATTTTCCGTCTTGTGTCTCCAAACACTCCGCATTGTATAAGACAGCGCTCAGCTTCCGCATAAGGGTAAAGTACGAAACGGAAGTTGAGCCCTTTTCCACCTATTCTTATTTTAATAATTAATCTATTCGAACTTATTTTTATTTTAATAATTAATCTTCAAACTTATTGATTATTGGTGGTACGATGAAGCAGATCAGCTTGATTCAGCTTCAGAAAACATGCTTTTCTGCCTTGACATGACTTCCCACAACTTATGTGTGCATCCATATTGTGCAAAGCATGTGAATCGATCGATTCGTCGATCCGCAGTCTTGAGAGCTTTCACTGATGCTCTGAGAAGTGATAGTGATCGAGAGAGAGCGATATCGCGTAAATGCGGACGCGGTAACCAGTTAACGTAGGGACAAAGGCGGTTCACACGGGTCAGGCTGGTGGTGGCGGCGGCTACAAAAGGCGCCCGTCAGGCGCTGCATCTCGTCCCAGTACCCTCAGTGATGAGCGTCTCGAAAGCGACAGCCGGTGCGCTGTGCCTGTCCACATTCACTTTGCTCGTCTCACTCTATGCTATCTACAACATCTACACGGATGTTCGTGGCATTTGGATGCAGCTTGACGAACAGATGGTAGAATTCAAGGTCAGTCACTCGCTGAACTACTGCCTTCACTCTCGTCCTTTTTCTCTATGTCGAAGATAGACTCTAAAAGTGAGTGGTACAGACTCCAGGCAAGAATTACATCTCCAGGTTCAAACCGATGATATCTGGACACAAATGCTCGGACTCGGCGCCGCCACTCCCTCGACCCGTCAAAGACGCCAGGGCAAGGATCAGTACGGTGCCTACGAAGCCCAAGGAGTGAACGCCGGACCAGTCTGCGGTGAGCTCCTCCTCTCATTACCTCTGACGATGAATCGAGAATTTATAGTGACAGTAGTTCATTCTTTTGATGAAAATTGACATATTTACACCGTCTCAGCCAGAAAACTGGAAATTCTGACGGGTACTGTCAACTTTGTCAAACTTTGGCTTACAGTATTCTTGCTGAACCGTGCAAATATCTCCGGCCTTTTGAAATGAGTCTATGTTTCACCTCATTGGTAGGGTTTGAGCTCAGTTTTTTGAAAGTGTTTCTGCCGAAGAACCCGACAGTAAGAATTGCTCATCTATTTTGTTCTTCTTGCAGCAAAGAGGTTAAACCCCTCGAAATCTGCCGAAAACTTTTTATTCACATGGTCTTTTGAAATTCATCCATATATTCCATCACTTCAATGGAAATCCTTAGAATCCACCTCGTAGCCAACAATTTTCCAGCTAACCAATCAGCTGCTTTTGTATAAATCAAACAGAGTAACTGATCGTTTTCCCATAGAAAAAGCGCTTTTAATTTTTTTTTCGAGAAGCCATGGCTTCATTTTACTCCCCTTTGCTAAGGATTCCACAGTTCCTTGAGAAAGTACACATCCCTATGATACACATCCGTATGGGGTGCCGCGTTCCAGGATTTGGTCCTGTGGAGGGTAATAGCGGCTTTTCGCCTAAGTTGCTGTCAGTTTTCCTAACTAAATTCATCAGTAGGCTATTAATTCCTGGATGTAACTGTAACTATTTTGCCTTGGTCCATCCCATCAGAACACGGGATGTAGATGCTTTTATGCGCAAATTTTCAACTTCATTGTTCCTGGAAAGGTTATAGTGAACCCCAATCAGGGACACTTGCGCACGTGCTCTACGGGCGGTACTTGCCATATTTCAAGTTCTCATTCACTTCCTTATCTACCTGTGAGCGATCGTTGCGCAGGGCATCTGACCCGCTAAAGTGCAAGAGATGATACGATTACGTCTTGTAGATTTAGCTGAGACGTGAGCCAACGAAAATTAGGTCGATACATTAGGAAAACAATGCACGAGAATAAATATAGCGATAGCGTCTCGGGTAGGAAGGCAGGGTTCATGTTAGTAACCATCTTAGCGGTTAATTATTGGCCAGTGACTGCGATGGAAAATTGATTAAGTGCTGAAAAATAGGATATGTCCCTTCACCGAGAATTAAAAATATGTGTATGCGATCCTGCTGTGACGAAGAAATGCTATTGGATTTATATTTTCTAGCATCTCTCACACTATTTTTGGCATCCAGGGCTGGAATTCATGAACGCAAAACCAGGCAAAACCAGGTTTGCAAAGCAACTTTGACGGCGTGGATCTCCTCACATCGCATTGTCTATAAGATAACCAATCATGCTAACCATGGTTGGTTTGCGTGGTTAGCGTTTCGTGAATCCTAGACCAGGGGAATCCTTCACCAGATAGACCTGCTGAGGTGGCTATGTGAAAAAAAAACGCAATTTTTTTGCATAGCGATGTGCCTGCACTTTGGATGGTCGTACAATTAAAGAGTACAGTCTCTCTGTTGGTATAGGATGTGCTTTACCCTCACATCTTATGGTGTGAGCCGAAAAAAGCACTAACTGCAAGATTATCTTGCGCAATTTTGCGAAATCAATTTATAATAGATAGGTAGACATGTTAGGCACCTATTTGGTCAGTCTTCACCAGTGCGGGCCCAGCTTCGAGCTCCCCCCCCCTCAATTACATTTTTCAAAGATTTCACTGTAATCTACAGTGCCTGACGTAGCTAAGCGTCGAAAACAACGTGATTTCATATCGATGATGATCGCCAGGGATCCACTCGCACTCAGTGCCCTGCGCTTGTCAACAGCCCCACCCTCATGCTGACTGGCTGGATTTCCCGCACCGCCTCCCCCGCATGACTTCTGCCTTACAGTAATTTCAAGGTTGTTTTCCAGTTGAGCACAAACAAGAACTGTCTGACAGCATGTCAGTCGACGTACTGGGTCGGATGTGTGCAGTTGCGTAGACGTTCTGTTTTCAGCGCACAACGGACATAGGCGTCAGATTGGCAAATATTTGTTTGAAATAAAACGACGTTGAGCGGTCGGTCCGTGGGTGCTGAGGGCGGCTCCGTCTCATATGCAGCCGCACAACATCTCGGATGTTTTTATCGTGGATACGTCATGTTCATTAGGATTTTAATACAGTGACGGCACTCGACTTGCTGTAGTTATCGTGACATCAGAAGCTCTTGAACTGTACATCGCTTGACTGTCTTTTGGAACCCATTTCTTCTGGAAAGAACTCCATGCAGAATGTATTTTCCAAGTGATCCAGAACTTCCAGGAGACGCGGGAAGCTCTCAATTACTTAGAAAATGTTCTCTTAAAGTGCCATGCGAAGTATTTCGGTTTTGCACTAGTTGCGTTACTACGTGGTTTTGCCGTCATAATTTTGAAGTGCTCCAGATGTTGTTCTTCGGAAATTTTCCTTGACAGTGCCAATACGTACTAATTTTTCTTCACCAGATACCCACCGAAGGAGGCTGAGTACGGAATGGTTCGCCCTTCTATGCCCTATCCCCCTCGGCTTTGATTTTTCCGCCGAGTTTTCCTCATTTTTCTCACTTCGATCACGGTTCTAGCAGAAAAATTCACCATGTTTCGTCTGGTTTTCTGTTCTAGTGGGGCCATTTTGTTCCCTGCTTTACCAAGCTATCACATTTCGGATCCCTATTCAGCTGTGCGCGCGGTACTCTTTTGCTATGCTCCCCCACAAATCGACGAAAAGTTTTTTTTTTAAGTGAATAGCAATTTTTTCTGAAGTTTCTCAACAAGTTTGTGATATAGTAGCGAGTCAAAAGCTGCAAATTTGAAGATAAAATATTGATAGCAAAGCTGCTGAATTAACATTTCGACTAATTTTTTGCTGTATTAGACATCCTTCTCCACATCTCTCACACGCAAGTTTTCAGCTTGCTTCTCAAACGCTGCTAACGGTGGACGAGGTGGAGCCGGTGGAGCTGGTGGAGCTGGCTGCAGCGGTGGAGGCGGAAGCGGTGGAAGCGCCGGCGGTTGTGCGGCTGAAGACGAATTCGGCACCGGTGGCTGCCCACGCGGACCAGCCGGACCACAAGGTGCACCCGGTTTGGATGGTGTACCTGGACACGACGGCATAGATGGCTTCCCGGTAGGTTTAGTGTGTTGATCGCTGGGCGTAGCACCGCAATGCGAATGGTGCCATCTACAGGGTGAAGACGCTGACGATTGGCAGAACGCGCCATTCAATGGCTGCATCCACTGTCCTCCGGGCAAGCCGGGTGCGGCGGGGGAACGTGGCAAACCGGTACGAGTTGGACTGATTAGCATAATTGAAGCAAAATGATGATTCTCTCTTTTTAAGGGCGTCCGCGGCATGCGCGGCCCGAGAGGCACGCCGGGAATGCCGGGCAACGACGGGTACCCGGGAAGCCCCGGCGAAATGGGACCACCAGGACCGCCCGGCGAGGACGGCCACCCCGGACCCAACGGAGAAAAGGTAAGAGATGAACTAGTACTCTGTGCATTGTTTCCTGCCTAATTCAAAGGTAGAAAAGTATTACTGATTCCTCTAGGGACAAGATGCCGAGCAAGTTGTCCCCCGCAAGGGACCACGCGGACCACCAGGCGAGAGTGGACAGCCGGGTCCTACGGGAGAGCCTGGAAAGGAGGGTCCTGTCGGCGAGGCTGGACCAGCCGGACCGGACGGTACGCCTGGGTTCCAAGGCGCCGGTGGGCGCCCGGGCGAGGAAGGAGCACAAGGACAACCAGGAAACGTGGGAGCCGACGCTACATACTGCCCCTGCCCCCCGAGAGACCAAAAGAAAGTGAGTGAAATAACGTTTCTTGAACCTCTAATCAATATATCATTGGAAACATAACTCGTGGAAAAAAGTTTAGGTTTTGAGTCTTAGTTATGTAGAGATAGGTTACGTGACAGCGTGTATTCCGCCCGCTTCGCCTTCGTTTTCTTATTGACACCCAAGAACTTCCGTGACGTTCCCTCTTCCACTCAATTTTTGGACGAAAGTTTTCTATATGAACAACTTATAGTCAAAAAGGATTCGTTGGCTCGAAGAGAATATGTTCCCGTTGCCTTGCGAACTAAAAAACGTTCATTTTCAGCAGGAGTCGTTCTCAGCGCCAGCTCCTCAAGGAGCGGGAGCTCCCGCGTCCGAGTATTCTGCCGGAACAGGAGGATACTCCGGAGGAGTCGGACACGCTGCCTCTCACTATGGGCGATAAACGGCGAGAGAGACGTGACTCGTCTCCAGGCTGCATTACTTGCGCCATCATTTAATCGCATAATATTCACCCAAGAAGCAATGTGATTCTGTTCGTGTGTCGTGATCGTGATCGATAAATATGCAGCAAGAAATGTTCGAAAAAAATTGTAAAGATGGGGCAAAATGACGATGTTGTAAACGAGGAATGAACCTCACTTTCTGCTCATAAGGAATACATATACTCGCAGATATAGAATCTGAAAATTCTCATAGGATTTGAGGCATTTTCATATTACTTCTTAGAGAAAGAGAAATTTTAAAAATAGGAAAGCATCTTCAGACTCGGAGCAACACTGTTCACGTGCATGTACCCAATCACCTTCGATTTTGAGTGGCTGTCATCAAGTATGGTCCTTCTCAAAAAGACAGGCTGATTGCACGACTTCACCATCGTGGCGGGACCTGAACGAGGGATGCGGAGAGAGCATGCTCTAAGTGAGAAGGTCGAGTAGGTCCCGCCGCGATTCTGCAGCCGCGACGGTAAGAAACCGCACGCGCAATCCGTCTATCATTTTGAGAAGAACTGCACTTCATGAAATCCGTTAATTACCCTGACTCCACCCACTAGTTGAGGTCCAGCGCACAAAAATCCAACATTTTTCGGCGACAACTTTGACCCGATCTCCTGGGTGCAATAACGACGACCAACCGCTCTATCCACTAAGCTACACGTACACGCGTTAACAGTTCGCGCGACTCACCCACAAACCAACTTTTTTGTCTGTCAGAAATTTATGTAAAACGTTGCCGGAAGCCTTCCTGAACGTCATGCTGTGAACCTCGAACACTGCTTCGCAGAAACTACAGAGCAGAAACTGCGCTTAACTTTGGATCTCCAACGGAGTGGAACTAGCGACAGGGAAGGATTGCAATCCGCCGCTCTAACCACTGAGCCATCCGGGCTACTTTTTCTGCGGGTGTTTCTTGGATAAGTGCGGTGATGATTCGGGCAGGCGGCATACTATTTGCAAAAATCCGAACCCCTGATCACCAGAGAGGCGACTAACCGCTCTAACCACTAGGCTATGCGCATAAGCCTGAAGAGTCCGTACGAAACTTGGCCGGGATCGAAGCAGATTTGCAATGAGCGTTTTAAGGTGAACAAGGGACTGCCAGACTGGTGTATAACTGGAACCAAATAACTGGATCGTAATACAACGATCATTGGATCTTGTGCGAAAACAAATCAAATCGTGGGAATCCTCATGGCAAACAACAAACAATAGATCTTTATTGGAACTTAACACCACCTTAATTTAAGTTTTTACGGATCATTGATTGAACAGTATATTGTAATTGCTAGCGCTATGAAATCTGGAGCTGTCATCCATCATTGCCATCTCGTTCTTTGCTACTTTCTGCGCTATCAGATAGTTCTTCTAGCGTTTTCACTTCGCCTACAGGCTTCTTTTTATTACAGGCAATGTCCTTTTCGGTGATTTCCAGCTCCACGATGGAGAGTCGGCTGGATTTGAGATCGTTTTGAATCTGAAAGGTGGAGACGTAATTGAGGCCCTTTAAGGAGTGGGAATTGCGTGAGCTATGAGTGTCATGAGATCCGAATACTCGCGAAGAACGGCTACGTCAACTATTTGAACTCATTATTTGCAGACGCGCCGCAGCCGTTCGCGGCCCGCCTTCGCAAGTGCAGTGAACATCCTATTGGCTACATGACCTACTTTTCTTCCCCTTCTCGTCACAATAAGAAATACCACACATACAAATAATAGCAAGATAACAGCGCCAATCAATGCCCAGTTACCCAACGATCTGAAAATCTTTGTTTACGATAATNACGTTCTTTGCTACTTTCTGCGCTATCAGATAGTTCTTCTAGCGTTTTCACTTCGCCTAGAGGCTTCTTTTTATTACAGGTGATGTCCTTTTCGGTGATTTCCAGCTCCACGATGGAGAGTCGGCTGGATTTGAGATCGTTTTGGATCTGAAAGGTGGAGACGTAATTGAGGCGCTTTAAGGAGTGGGAATTGCGTGAGCTACCAGTGTCATGAGATCCGAATACTCGCGAAGAACGGCTACGTCAACTATTTGAACTCATTATTTGCAGACGCGCCGCAGCCGTTCGCGGCCCGCCTTCTCAAGTGCAGTGAACTTCCTATTGGCTACATGACCTACTTTTCTTCCCCTTCTCGTCACAATAAGAAACACCACACATACAAATAATAGCAAGATAACAGCGCCAATCAATGCCCAGTTACCCAACGATCTGAAAATCTTTGTTTACGATAATATGTAACTGTAGATCATTTGAACCTCTTAGTCCAGCAAAAATAATGATCCTCGCGATTACTCAAAGCAATTATTTAAAAATTCAATTCCCTCACAAGTTCCTCTCAATCGTCGATGGAGGACCTCCATCTGCGGAAATGTTTTGAAAATTACGTTTCTCAACGTTTTTCCGTAAACATTCCAGCAAGTCGAATCGCGCATTAGAGTGTTCTACTTCCATACTTTCCATATTAGATAGTGACCATGCTGATTCCGATTTATCCGCAAGGGCTGCAGATATTCGATCCTAGAAGAGCTGCGATATGAATCGGCGTCAATAAATAAACCTTTCTCTTCTTTCCAAAATGAACAAGTTCAAGGCAATTCGCAAGACCTTGTTGTAGGGTTTTTTCTCCTTCGTCTTCGCCAGCTTCGCCGCCTTTCACGGATGACAGTAATTTTCTACGAATCTACTTCAAAAGTTCCTCATCCCAAACTTCCTCTCCTGTCAAGCATTGTAATCGCAGACGCACGCACATGTTTCTTGAGTTTTCATTTAGGTGATATGTGGTGATGCCAGCACCCAGATGATCTCAGTTTAGTAATGAAAATTGCTGCATTTGACCCTAAGTTCCCACTCGCTGTTTTGAATGCAAAGTTGCGGAGATTCTCGTTTGACATCTGATCCGTAAGGTGGGACACACGTTGTACTGCGGAATCACACCGTCCTCCACCTTCTCTCTTCGTTTTGACCTTCGAAAACCTAAGAAATCTGCTGATCTTGGCGAAAATGATACGCGCTTTCAACAACGCTGTTTTGGAGACTGCTGTAGAATAGCAGCAATGATTCCTGTTCGGAACCTGACCCCCCTTGGGTGTCATGTGCTGTATTGCGAAATCACTCCGTCCTTCACCTCCTCCCACGTCGCTGCCTTCAGAAGTCCAAAATTTTCCTTTAATTTTGGCGGTGGTGCTGCTGCGCCTTCATAACAACACACGTACAAATTCTCCGCCCACTCACGTGATATGGGGGGTCCTGCGCTTTATATAGAGTAAGATTTTTTGAAAGAAATTACCTGTGCGAATGCCGGAGTGTTGCAGTTTTCCGCGTTACAGAAACATGATACAAGTATGGTCTGATGTTGCTTAGAGGTTCTTCTACGCCACACTCCACATTTTCCATCAATCTGATGAAGGAGGCTGTTACACATTAGTCAGTAAGAAGCGAATAATCGGAAAGTCTTACAGAAAAGGAAAAGAAAGTAGTAGCCGCGATAAGGCAACAATCATACATGGGTATCAAAAAGTTTCCGGCCTAGCCACTTACACTAAAGCTACTACAATGAAATTTTAAAGCGAATAAACATAGACGTCTCGAAGGTCAACCCACTTTTCATCTTGCCATTCTATTAAATTTGGCCAATTTCATAAGGAATTTTATCGCATGAGAACAAACATCTGACCTAAGCTTTACTGCGTAATCGTTCTCGTTCCGGCGCCGTTTCGAATTTTCGGATAGATTCTGGTAGCTGGGCCCTGAACTCTGCTTTCGAACTAGCGGAATTAGAGAAGTGTGTCCACATTCTCAGAAGGGAATATAGTCTCGTGAAAATGGATGTTCCGTTGGAGAGTTTGAATTTTGTGGTCGAGTTCCTGCATTAATTTTTCTTTGTTGCTTTGAGAATGCGCTGGAACAAGGTAGCATTTAACCTAGCTGCTTCCTTAGGGTTCACGCAGATGTAGTCATGTGGCACGGAATTTTCTCTAACTCATGGAACCTTTGGTGAAACGTCTCCATCTCCAAGATTCGTGTTCGATCGCACCGATCTCGGACATGTGCCTGTTTCGATCTACTACTACATGCTTGGGAGTTCAAATCTTGGCATTGACTTCGCTATTCATTACCGGTCGATAAGCATTGTGAAGTGTCGTTCCCGCTTTTTTCAAAACGACCAGAAATCTTTTTTCGAATGTTCCTCGGAATTTGCCTGTCGAGCGCCGGAAAGGTTTTGGAGACTCAATTTTCTGCGAAGCTTCAATTTGTTGGATGACTGCCCAGGGATTTTCGAAAGGCAGTTCTAGATAGCTCAAGTACTTGCACAAATTCTGACGTCAAAATCCCTCTGCACTGCCCAGCGCTTTTCTACTTAGCTGCAACAATCTGCCCTCGCCGTGACTCTGTTCGTTGACAAGAGGTCGCTCCATTACTGATTGATTCTGGCTGCCTTAAAAACTCCGTCTTCCAGAATTCTACATGGGAATGCTAGAAGACATCTCCTTGTATAAGTTGAGAGTGGGATTGAGATTTCATTCAGCAGAACTTGTTTACGGAACAAAAAGTTAGCAGTATTTTTCGTATGATTCACATTTTTTGGGAGGTACCTCATAGTTTAGCTTCAATAAAACGTTCTAGTTTCCGGACGGGCTGACGAAATCTCATGAAACTTCGCAGTCTAACAGGAAAGGCTTCCTCCTACACGACCCTCTCAAAATTGCGCAGAAATATGAAACAGGCAAGTAGAGGCCGGAAACTTTTTGATACCCCTGTGGCAGAAGGTTTGTTTCATTTGAACACGAGCCTCTTCCCTATCTCCATGAAACTTACGTTCTCTACAGAAGACCAACTAGCAAGTTTAGCAGGTTCGTTTGAGCAAGATATATTGACATCTATATAGAGCATACAATGATTATCCTGAAATTTCTCTCCAAAGGAGTATGCGTTGTAACCAGATCAAGCTGAGGCATACATATTCTGTTTCGGCTAATGACTCAGGAGTTCAAGACCTACATACATGTGTATTTATATGAGGCGGGAGGAATTTACTTACTCGCACTTTTTTGTGTGCCTATTTGCACTAATATAGAATTCACGGGAAACAGATAAAATGAAACTGCTGACAACGCAAACGGCAAGGATGGGGAAAATACTTCAGATCCGACTGCAAGATAGAAACAGAAACGAAGAAATAAGGAAACGCACCTCATTCAACGATGCCTACAATGACGCGACGGGAACAGAACTAAGATTGGAAGGCCACGACGCAAAACGACGCGACAACAAATAGACCTAGCAGGTAACATTCTGGTGTCCACGGAACCATTCCGCACCTCATATCAGACCACTGGATCGTTGGTGAGAGCAAATTGGAGAAATATTGGGAATATCATAACAACGTAAAGCCAATGACGGGTGAGAATTTAGAAGGAAGCTGGAGAACCTACTCGCCGACAACTAAGGAAGATTATTGTCTCGAAGCAACAAGTAACAAGTGAGAAAGTATAGAATTTATTAGCGGTGGAGCTACTATAATGCTGTCCTCCTGCGGGATTTTATCCTCAGTACGCGAAAAAAAACACACCGCCATCAACACTCACTATACGTCAGCGAGCGAAACAGTTAAGTATTCCCATGCGATTCAGGCCTGTGGTGTAGGAATTCCTTCCCCCATGCAATAGCGAGGATAATGATCTAACAATATAATTCGAAAATCTCCCTCGACAATACGACCTTTCAATTCGGCGGCTGTATAGGATTCGTTACTGTGTTTATTGTATTCGTTTAAAGATTGCTGCGTGAAGATTTCAGAAATTGATGCAACTTTCACTGGAAAGCCCTGTGCAATTGTGGCTGAATCAATTGTAACGTGTTTATATGTATGTAAGTACAGCAGTCCTTGAGTGCAGTACATGGGTTAATTCTCTCCCAGTGCCCTTCCATTTGTCAGGGGCAGAAGATAGAAACTGCTGCAATGATCCTACGCAAATTTCACCTTGTTGACACTTTGGTGTGTGCATGTTGTGGAATTGTGCACGGAAATTGGACAGGTACAGTGGGCCTCGATGGCGGTGGCCTTTCCGCGTCCCCGAAAAACACGTGGCGCGACCCCGCCGCTCGTTCAGGAATCCTCTCCGGGACAAACTGTGGAGTTTTCATGGTGGTTAGTTAGCGTGCTTTTCGAGGCCGTGAAAAGTCCACAACCATCGACGCCCACTGTAATCACAGTCATGTAGAAACTGATGGAGAGTAGTCAGCTAGGAGATCTGAAGATGGAATCGCAAGACGCACCGTCGTATCGACGCTAACAGACTTCAATATCGTTCCACTTCTACATTTTAAGGAGTGGACAACTATGAACTGCTGCATTTGTAAAATTGTACTTATTATAAGTGAATATAGCCCTGAATTCTCTTAAATACTTCCTTCCTAATTGTGGAAACTTAGATTTGGGGCCGACTTACATATAAATGTATTTGACATTTTGGCTTCTACGTAGGAGCCAGGAGTATCTTTCAGAAGTGCATCTGCAACCTCAGCTTTTACGACGTTACTCTTTCTGACTATTCGTCATCGCATCCATGAACTTCATTAAACAAAGTTTTGGTGGGAACGAACCATCCAGCAGGGGCAACCTCTCAAAAATGAGCACAACTGGTGCAGCGAGTTCCCTCAAAACATTCAATATCTGTTGCTGGAGAAGATATCAATCTCTATTTGGCTTGAAGGGAATCATAGAGTATCCCTAGACCTCGAATGTGATCGCCGCGATCGCCACGACAGAGCGCGCTCACCATATGGATAACTCTGATGTTGAATGGCAATACATTTGGCGAGGTTTGTTTAGCAACCTCGCAGACGAGCTTGCAAACTAGCCAGGCAAACGAACGCCGTCAAATGTATTGCCAAACACGAAGTCCCGTAAAATGTATCGCCAAACAAACCCCGTAAAATGTATCGCCAATCAAGGAGTCCCGTAAAATGTATCGTCAAACAAACCTCGCCTTTTGTATCGCCAAACAAGCTTGAATACGCAAAAATTCTGATAACACCGGGAACCGTACCGTGGTTCTGATATTGGGAGTCCGCTGCTTTACCAACTACGCCATCCGAGTCGACACCGATGATGATTGAATCACCCGCTAGGAATGAAATGAACATATTAACCCGTAAAATGTATCGCCAAACAAGAAGTCCCGTAAACTGTCTTGCCAAACACACTGTCTTGCCATTTGTATCGCCAAACAGGCTCTTCACTCATTCTCCCGTGAAATGTATTGCCAAACAAAATTTTATCCCGTAAACTGTCTTGCCAAACACATTGTCTTGCCAAATGTATTGCCATTTAACATCAGAGAATAGGGAGATTCTAAACCCGATAACCGATACAAAACTATGTGGCATAGCGATTGATACGCATCATTTTCATTAACGAGTTCATTTATATCACTTGCTCATTTTGGGCTTTGAAATCCCTAATTTCGCCCGTGAGTGTCAAGAGACATGGGGAGTGGGGCTTCTGAAGATGCAGAATGCGTGAAATATCGATTTGTTGGTTTCAACATTTCTTTCATTTTGATCCGGTTCAGTGAGAAAATCAACGCTGGGATTTTCCAATACTCTGAACTCAACTATTTCAACCTTTTTTTATTATATAAAATCTACCTATAATGTATATATGAATTCTTTTCTCCACTTTTGTCTGAGTTATTGATCGCATCGGCTCACCGTTTCTGCTCAGGGTCGGCTAAGAACTTTCCGCTGAGAAGATTCAAGCATTCAGAGCTGAAAGTCCAAGAACTTGAAAAATCAGCGTCTCTTTGGCTTCGACACGTCAGGCCCGTCAGGACAATATTTCGCAATATGGCCTAGCACTTTGTTAGATTACACCTAACGCTTTATTACAGAGTAAATTGAATCGGCTGCACGGATAGCGGTTACAATGGTAACATTGTCTGTTGTCGCTTCCATATGGGCACGTATTAATGAATGTACCTGCAAATGTGCCTCGTCCAGTGGTCCACAAGAGCTCAAACCAGATACGATTGGGAAGGGTGCTACGATCCGCAACAAAGCAACCGCTGAGTTTGAAGAACGGATCAACCAAGTGACCAAGTAACCAAGTAACCTGCGAATGTTACACGTTCCTTTAAAGTTTTCATATGACTGGTTACCGAGATGAAAATGAGGTTGCTTTTTTAGAACGACTCGTCTCAGTCAGTGTTAACAAGTCGCGGCAACTATATTACGATATGTATGATATGAGAGAAACTTGTCCAGTTTGGGTGAGCAGGAGGCTCACAACCTTTCCATGAACGTTCATGAATTCAGGCACTGCTTTCACGGCATTCAGGCACCAGATATGACTTTTGGTAGAGAGCCTCACTCTGCTGACAAATCCAGACGTGTTCGGTCGTTACACGAGTTCACTGTGGGTTAAATAGTGGTTTCAGCACATGGCCTGTATACTTTGGAATATTCGGAAATTTCTCTCGAATAATCGAATTTCGAATTTATTCGATGTTTAATTTTTTCGAATAATCGAATTTCGAATTTATTCGATTTTTCCATTTTTTCGAATAATCGAATTTCGAATATATTCGATTTTTCACTTTTATCGAATAATCGAATTTCGAATTTATTCGATTTTTCATTTTTTCGAATAATCGAATCTCGAATTTATTCGATTTCTCCATTTTTACGAATAATCGAGTTTCGAATTTATTCGATTTCTCCATTTTTTCGAATAATCGAATTTCGAATTTATTCGATTTCTCCATTCTTTCGAATAATCGAATCTCGAATTTATTCGATTTTTCCATCTTTTTGAATAATCGAGTTTCGAATTTATTCGATTTCTCCATTTTTTCGAATAATCGAATTTCGAATTTATTCGATTTCTCCATTCTTTCGAATAATCGGATTTCGAATTTATTCGATTTTTCCATTTTTTCGAATAATCGAATCTCGAATTTATTCGATTTTTCCATCTTTTCGAATAATCGAGTTTCGAATTTATTCGAATTTTCATTTTTTCGAATAATCGAGTTTCGAATTTATTCGGTTTTTCACTATTATCGAATAATCGAATTTCGAATATATTCGATTCGCCACTTATTTCGAATTTTCGAATTTCGAATATATTCGATTCGTCATTAATTTCGAATTTTCGAATTTATTCGGTTTTTCAAACCTCGAATAATCGAATAAATTTAAAATTTGATTTCGTTTTCATCCGATTAGTTGAGCAGTTGGACTATTTCGGAAAGCGGGGAGTCTCCGATGACCTTAGAATTTGAAGTCATGGTGGTGAAGATTTCTTCTACTATGATAGACGCTCTGCAAGTATGTTTGACTTCAACCATGACATTCTCAAAACTCAAAGGTACGAAGAAATATGCCGGCTTAATCTAGGGGCGTGATCTAGGGATTCTAGCTGCAATATGGCACCAAATCTTAAAGGCAGGGTCTCATCAAGATGGTCTTTATGCGTATCTTGCTTGAAAAGTTCCATACTATGACAGTGATCTCAATGCTTTTCACTTCATAAGTCGTTCTCGAGGCTTATGTAGGAAATCACAACAGCAACACCTCCTTGTTGCCGCATGGAAGTCCTTTTTGACAAGTGTTGCTGTGGTGGATGATGGGGGCAGCCTCACGAAGAGCAGAGCAGAAAATGATACTGCAATCCCATAGCATTTTTCTTTCGCAATCATTTTTTTTTTTTTTCTTCGGTGTTGACCTTTAGGGGCACTATCAATGTGGATTTACGTGATTAACGAATGAGTAACATTTTGAAGAGCTTCGAAAAGCAGATACACTGCTGATCATTCGTCCTCTGCGGACCATCCAATATCACAGAGAAAAGCCTGGCAGCTTGGAAAGCAGAACCGTGCGGACACGAAATTCCTCCGAATATTCGAAGTTATTCGATTATTCGAGAGAAAGCCGATTCGATTTTCGAATAAATTCGAAAGTAGACCCATTTCGAATAGTCGAATTTCGAATAAATTCGAAAATTGACTTTTTTCGAATATTCGAATTTCGAATAAATTCGAAAATGAACTTTTTTTGAAAATTCGAATTTCGAATAAATTCGAAAATGGACTTTTTTCGAATAGTCGAATTTCGAATAAATTCGAAAATGGACTTTTTTCGAATAGTCGAATTTCGAATTATTCGAAATTCGACTGTTTATTCGAATTTTTTATTCGAATACGTTATTCGGTCCAAAGTATAATGGCCTGGAACTCGAAGCATGACTAAAATGGCGTTTGCCCGAATATTCTCCTGAACTGACATGACGCTTCCAGGCTCTGACGAAGGCGACGACGTCGAAACGTCAGTTAACACATTCGCGACCTTACGCTTTTGGCATGGTGTGTCACGTGGGACAGACGCGCTTTTGCACAAGTAGGGCCCGTGCTCAACCGCTTGAGCACGTGGTCCCACGCGGTAGGAATCTTTCCACTGCTGCATAATACCTCGAAAATGCGCGAATTTGAGACAAACTAAAACGCAAATATGCACGAGCTTGAAGGTAATTCAAGAAGTTCACCTGCATAAGAGGTAGTAGGTAAGTAAGTTCATCTTCATATAAATTGTTCTTTTACTTGTCAGTTTCATCCACGCATTAAAGAAGTACGAGGAGATGTTTGCTCTGCCCATCGCGTGTATAGATGAAACATTTATTAGTACACTACTGTATAGGAGTTTGCTCATTAAGATCGCTTCACAAAAATATAACTGCGAAAAGGGCGTGCTCACGCGGTTGAGCACGCGGTCCCACACGTCGCACCATGCGTGCTCAATCGGTTGAGCACATTGTCGCGAATGTGTTAATAAGCTGATTACTATGACAACCTCGTGGGTAGCTCAAAATACTATGCAATAGAATCTACAGCTTTCAGGTTCGGGAAGTCTCATGAGGTTGCACAATAAGCGGAAATAGCGACGGACTGGTAAGCTGCTTGCATAATTCTTCCAGAGCTCCTGAAGAGTAAAAATCATGTCTAAGAGATATTCTCTCACGGCAATTTTCTTGAGGAAAGGTTTTAATCGAAGGACCTAAATTAAAAAGTCTATTACTATCTAGATCTCCTCCACCCTTCATCGAATGGACTGGTGATCGTAAAAAGTGACATTTAAAGGTGATGTTCACTGTGAATACAGTTCAGGTCACATGAACAGGGCGGCGTCGACATCGCAGACCCATTTGAATTCATTCACTCGTCCAAACATGAAATCATTATAGACTGCCCTGTTCGTGCCTCCTCTGCTCTTCGCCTGTTTCTTTGCTATGAGTGGTTTGTATCCTTTTGCACGTGCAGGGTGGGCCAAAAGTCTTTGGAGATCACACTTTTTTAGTGTGCATGGTAATCTTGTGGTAAAACATTGATGCGCCCAGAGAGTTGAAGGCAAATTTATTCCGAATTTTCTCCCGGAAACCAAGAGAGAACCAAATCAGGTCATAAGAAAGCTTTATCCTCTAGATTCCAAGAAACAATCCTCAATGTAAACGATACCACGATGAATTATTGCTCCTTTCAATCATTGCAGTGGGGCAGAATGATCAATTCAGGCGAAAATCAAGTCATTTCGCAAAGCTCTGGCAAAAAAAGGCATGAAGTTGCTGAAACGGGAGAAAGTAACAATAATATCGCAATCTCCACTTTGGCGCCGACTATAGCAAGAAGCGGGATGAACGACATCAAGTATTACTCGCCTTGTTTCCACGACTTCTCCAGAATTTCTTCTAAGTGCTACAGTGAAGGGCTGTCTCTGCTTTCACAGAAGTTTGAAATCTCTTTACAAATCATAAGAGAAGTGATGGGAGGGCTAAGCTATTTGTCCGAGTCAGCTTCACTTTTTAGCTATGTACCAATACAGACGTCCTCGAACTTGAAAACATAACGGCTAACTACTAGTTTTCCCAACTTGATATTTCGCATAGTTTCGGCGATCAAAACTACTCGCCGGACGATTTCTGGTGCACCGTGTGGATGCAATAAGTATGTAGGTTAAAGAGTAGAAGAACTGTAGCAGTAGGGAGGCTATTTTTTTTCCCACAATATCGCATACATTTTATGCATTGGGTTGGGCAGTGAGTTCGTGCGGTTTTTAAGAACTGTGAAAGTCTTGGTTATTGCTCAAGCTACTTGAACACAACTGATATTCGCTATGCCAAGATTCAAAGAAGGTCGAACATTCACACTGTTACGAGATAGAAGCGTTCAGTACGAGATGACCCTTCACATTGAGAGCGCGCATCTCACCTGGACAAACTCTACCAAAACGATAATGGAGAAGATAGAATCAAAAGCACTTTCACCCATCCAAGCACTACACGCCGTTCCCTACTTTGATTGCTTTCTTGGGCATTTTCTAGAGTTCTATCTAGAGTTCCCCTGTCCCTGGTCGCATTAATGGCCGAAGAAAGGAGCTTCATAGACCATTTGTGGTCGATGTTGTTCGTGAAAAGTGATTCGATGACTATGGAAAACCGCAGGAACTTTTTGCTCAATTCAATAGTTTGATGAACCATTTCAAAGAATGGCTTATTATTAATAAGTCATCCACACAATCTCTTCGGTTTTCTAGGAATCGTTTGGTTCTACCTAACGAATCTCAATTTTTGCAGGCTACTGCTGTCTGAATTGAACCTCTCCGCTACAATTCGATTCCCCACTGTGATCTATCCAGCTCCTCTCGAATAAAAGTTCTGAGCGAAACGATTGAAGCCCAAGCTACTCTCCTCGACAAATGCATTTGATCAGATATGCGATTATTTTCTGTGCTCTTCCGCCTCTGATTGAGTCGTTCTTTATCTTCGATGTGGAAAAAATATTCGCATTCTTCCGGAAAATGCAAACGCAAGAATTGATACTGCCTGGTACGTACGCACTTGCATCCGAGAACCAATTGCAGTGCGACAAAGTGATTACTGTATTCAGGTCTGGATTGTCCATTCCGCAGAATGGATCCAGCTATACGCTCACTATTCCACAGATTTCATAACGACCTGCGCAGAAAAGCTGTTCAGGGACAGTTCAAGCTGGATGGCTTAACATATAGGCCAACTAGCGATATCTATGAAGTGGTATGCACCTCGCCGTCTAGATTTTCTTAACAAAGTAAACTCGTTCACTTACTCAGAGTGACCATAACTCTGGAGCGAAAATCCTAGGTATTCAATCGCGTTCTGGTACTCTGTGCATTTGTTTATACGCCAAATTTTCAGGCGTTGGTATGGGGGAAAATGCCTTTCTCAGGCAAGGATGTCTAGAGCGGTGTTGGCCTACGCCAGGTCGCATGCCCACCTTTTCAGATTACGGTTTTCTCTTCGTTTAAATACGGCTCAGACACATGAGTGTTGAATGCAGCAATCACCAAGAAATTCATTTTCGAGATTCCTCCATCTTCTGTGCTACTCGACTATGCTGAAGCCAGATATAATGTCAAGGATCGCAAAAGTGAAAAATCCACATTTTTGAAAATGGTTAATCCAAGAGAAGTCACAGATGTTGGACAAGTGATCCACTCATTGCGGCATCGGTTGCAGCGTTTCATCTGCTAATATGAAAATGCTGCGCCTTGCCAGATTCTCGTCTGGATGAAACGGGGCACGTACTCATACGTTCCATTGATTTGGATGTAGTGCGCTTCCGCTGCTGATATGATATTATAATAGTTATTCGAGCTATGGTGAATGTTCGAGATATGCTAAAATCTCGAGGACGAGTTCTCCGCATGGATACTGCCACTAAGCAAGAGGAGAATGCGGTCAGCATCGTCAAACTCACTATTGGGAGTGTGATGCTGGGAGTAACCCGCCTAGGAAGTGTTGTATTACGAAGCTCCATCCTACGCCATCCGTCGAAAATCAGGGTTGCTACCGTTTATGTCTATTTAAGCAAGATCAAGGTAGCCATGCACGTGAAGCGTCCTAATGAATCCAACCAATCTGGCCTTTATCTCGTCTTATTGAGCGCTTCACATATCTGAAGAAAGGTTTTTTTCACCTCAAACAAGACCCAAAATACTCAACAAGAAGTTCTAACAAAACCAAAAATCAAACATGAGGTGAGCCACTGCCTTTAAGACGCGTCACGTTCCCGGCCCATCTAATCTTATTTATCTTGGTTAGTTACTTCATGTTATACTTACATATAACTAACATTTGGTACATCAAATTTTAAACATCATGGAATTCTTCAAGAAAACATCATTTGCTCTTCGCCTGAAATCTCCATTGGATTAACACTGTTCCCAAATACTGCTGCATTACAGGAATACGACTGCGACATGGAAGGAATGGCGGAGCAACCTCATGACTTCCATGAAGTGAACGAATTCGGAATCAATTTTTCTAATATGTACGTAGTGTTTTCTTATCGTTAGTATTATAGTTCTTTGTTATATTAGCTCAACGAAGATTTTTTAGCGGCGCTCCCTGGAAGGAAAATATGGTCGAATTGATACAAGGAGTTTTACAATCGTGGACAGAAACCGACGGTCTGCAACAAGTGTGTATTGCATTAAATCATCCTGCTAATTAACTATACATATACCAGACGTGGAAAAAGTGGGCAGGAAAGGTGAAAGGGAGTGAAAGAAATGTTGGGTCTCGACCACATTGGGAAGCTTAATGGAAAAATGAAGATAAAAAATATTAAACCTGAAAGCACATTATTAATAATAATTGCTTTACAAAACAAAAAGAAAATTTTGTATCAGTATATTTCTAATTGTTTATCTTTGTTATTATCTTTTAAACATTTTATTAATTATTTATCACCATAATTGATATTTTTTATTGATTTTATTTCCTGTCCGGGTCCCCAAAACGGCGAAGACTCTAATTCTTTCCCGTTCCCCTCCCCCTCGCCTGCTTTCTGCGTCCGCCACAGGAACTAAGGTATGTATTGTTAGATGATTCACCACAACACAACTCGAATAGGATGCTCCTACTACATGTTACCAACAGATTGGTCCCTGAAAGTGTTGTGTCTATACGATAACAGGTCGGTCTTCATCTATTCGTGGGAATGGGGTTTTTCTGATAATTCTCGACTTTTTAGGCCGCAAAGAGATGGGCAGTCTGAACGTTATTTCGGACCCCAAGGTGCAACAACAAGCTATATTCTTGCAACAGTCAAGAACAGTTCCACCAGCGGAAAAGATGTGCGTGCGCTTGTTTCTACTTTATTTCAACATCTTTCCTTATTCGTGGACCTGATACTTCTACCTTTTTGCTGTCATTGAGAATTGTAACACGTACTATGACAGAACCAGTATGGAAACCACTCCGGGACAACAACAACAACAACAACTTCTCTACATTTTTGTAGGGATGCTTCCTCTTCCAAATGATATGCAGTTGAATCACAACTCATGACCGACCAAGCCTTGTAAGGTGAATGTCACGGGGGTACGAGTAATCTATTTTTATGGTCTCATACTTCTTCTTGACGATGCCTTTTCTTCATCGCACAATTTAGGAAAATATTCATAAAATTGTCATTTATAAGGTTGTCGAGAAATAATTGAGATACTACACTAAAAATTCTTTTTTGCATCCCTCCCACATGACTTGTGCCCGGACTGTGTGAGTATATGGCAGCCTGGCCCCTGTCCCTGGCCCCCTTTGCATAAGTTCTTGTGGAGCGTCGGTACGAGAAGGAGTAACGACAATAGCATCGAGGCGTTCCGCTCTATGCTTGCCAGTCATCCATGAATCGTCGGTTCTGGTATTCTGTTTTGGAAGATATGTATGTCTCCTCAATAACATTTATCAACTAGGCAACTTCCTAAGCTTAGGAAGCAGGTTATGCGTCGCCAAAGTTGCAGGCGCGCGACATATTGAGCATCAACTTTTGCAATAGTCAATTCAGTGCAATGGCCAACAAATATGGAGAAAAGAGACATGGACGTGTCGAAATGTACGTTTTGGTCGACGGAAATCTTTCTCAAATGGTTTTGTGGATTTGTCCTTAGTAGGAGGAGCAGACATGGACCACGATGGCACACTCTCCACCCTTGCGCAATCTCGCACTCTACAACACCTTGTTCGGTCGCTCAGGCACTACTTGGCCGAGCAACTTTCCACCAACTCTAAGGGTTTCCGACCCTATAGTGACGAATCCCTCGACCTGTAGTTTCCCGACTCCTGAACCCGTTGAGCCAATTCTGCGCCCTAGAGGTGACCCCAGGCAATGGGTATACAGGGTGGTCCACATGAAGTGTGACGGGAAAAACTACCCATAACTTTGCAAAAGTCAAGCCAAATGAGAACCATTTCCACTTATTTAGATGACAAAAAAATCCTCTATGACATATCTTAGATCACTTTCGAAATGACCTCCTTTAGCTTTGATACAAGCATCCGATCTCTTCCGCAAGTTCTTGAGAATGCGCGCTACCATTTCCGGCGAAACTCGGTCTCGAGCAACCACATGAGCTGTCTCCAGCAAATCTAATGACTCGTGTTTGGAAGAGCAGACTTTTTGCTCCAAGATAGATTAGACAGCGAAATCCAGAGGGCTGAGATCGGGTGAGTTTGATGGCCAAACATCCTTCGTCCAGAAACACGGAAGATTGGTCCCACAGCACTCCAGTGCCTCCTTTTCGCCGTGAGCAGGTGCTCAATCTTGGTGGAAGGCCCACTCTATATCCATAGCATTCTATTCGGTCCAAGGAATCACTCCATACTCCAGGATCTGTTTCAAATGAAGTTCGGCATAAATTCCAACTCCTTTTTGGACTAAAACCAGCTTAGCCTTGCCCAAATCAGATAATAAGAAACGAATAACACAGTGAAAAACCACAAAAAACCAGTAAAAACGTCCAAAAATTGATTTTCTTTAGCCCGTCACATTTCATGTGGACCACCCTGTACATTGCGCTCACAGCAAGTCCCAAAGCTCCCTAATTGAAGAGAAAAAGTCCAAAGAGTGTCAAAAATCTGGAGCGTCTCAGTCAGAGTTTCCCGACAACCCAATATCTATTTATTTGAATACAGTCACAACTGTGCCAAAAAATAATGCATGATAGAGATATGTACGTATGTTTGGTAGTGTGGAACACAAATTCGTGTTTGTTTTTTATTTTCATGACTTTAAAAGGGAGTTTTTTAGAAGCAGTAACGAATAACAGCGGTTCCCTACAACCAGTACAGCGGAGCAGTAAAGAAAACACTTTGATATGAAGTTTCACCGGTACATTCCCTTACCACACCGTATGTCAGGACTGATGCACTAGATAACAGCAGAACATTGCTATGCAAATTACTTCTTTGTATGTAGAAAAACCTGCCAATGAATAAAATGTAAGAACCTTTATTGGAGCATAGACCACTGTAAATTTTATAATTTTATGCCACATCATTTCCCAAGTGTTGATGGTTGTTTTGAATGGTTGGAAAAATTCATGGTGATGAGCTGGTATTCTCGCTGATAATTTTCTTCGGGTGTTTCGAAAGAACATGTGTCTAAAATATGGTTTCTGTTGTCATGTCGTATACATGAGAATGACAGAACAAAAGGAGTTTTTAAATTCTTCGAGGTTAAAAGCAGCACTGACCCGATATTACACTGCAAGGTTCTCACCAACAGATCGTGCCAATGCTGCCATCAGACGTGCTTTTGATCGAAAACCTGCAAATACGAAACTGTGGACATGCATATGGTGCGAAAATTGATTTGGTTGGTTTTCTGAAAACTGACGGTTAGATCTGCTCAAAAGCAGTATCCCACCTCTCTAATTTTCAGCCATTGACGGACTATGAGCCCCGCTGATTCCAGCGGTATCCCTATTTATGAAGCGCAGACCCCCACGCTGACGAGAGATGTTGTTATTGACCAGAGCCAAGCCACGTAAGGATGCCGGATTCTTGCAGACAAATACTTGAACGCTTGATAGATGAGGATTCGATTTGGCATTGGGTCGCATTTCTCATCCAGGTGGTCAAAGGTTAAACTGGCATCCCTGTTGTTGCAGAAGTAATGACTTTTTTGTACAAACAAACAGTTACTCTGAAAACAATGGTAGGGGCATCATATCAAGCGTTCCGAATTTTAAACAAAACTTCACACCGCTTGCAGATACCATACCAGGGCTCACCTTGCAGGCTTCCACCCATGACATACTATAATACAAATACACTGCCACTAGAGCACTACGCTGCATTACAACGACTAACGGCCGATTAAGGCGACACGCTGTAGTACAGGAGAAGATAGTACTACCAATTAGATTATATTGGTTTATTATACTACTATTACTACTATACTACTAGAAGGGGTCTTATGGGGGCCCAGAGGAGAAACCTATCCGATAGTACTAAATATATAATACTTAGAGGAAAGGACCAAAGGGCCGCACCCTCTAGTTCCTTGCCGCCGCTGGCAAGGCTCGTAGCTAGGGCGCAGCTCCCCTCAGTCCTGCCCTACACTGTGTTCTCCTTCCATCCACCTTCCTATCGATACTGATCGAACAATATGGAGGGAAGGCGGCTATGACTGCCATTGCGGCGCGCACTGCAGCGCGGTGACGGCAACCATTGGCCACGTGGCGCGGCAGAGTAGTGCTCCCGGGTACCGCTAGATCGGGGGGGGGGAGTCTCGCGTCCGCGACAACAGCAGCATCGCTAGCGCACTGGAGCAAACAGCGGAGATATGCAACATAATAATTAAGGAAGCCGGAAAGATATGTCTCCTTTTTCACGCAGTAAAGATGCTATTGAAAATAATAATCCCTTTTCCATCACGTGTCCTACCACTTTGGGAAAGTTGGGATGCGGCACAGTCATGCCATGATTTTAACGGATTTTTGGCGAAGGAGCAGTCAGCAAGGAACAGTCGAAAAATGTTCATTTAGTTCGGATCGGGCACACAATTCTTGGAGATAAAGTAGGAAGAGATCGAATAGCTTTCGCCGAGCTGGAACTTTTAGCAGACTTGGAAGAGGATGAAAGCGTGACAACCACAATACTATCCGTAACATTCCAATATTTCTAGAAAAAGTTGAACATACATATGCTGGCAAATACGAATGAGAGTTTCAGTAGAATCCTTACTGTATGTAAGAAGAGGATTATTAGTTTAAAAAACGACTTGAAAAGCTCTAATTTTTAACAAGAAAAACCGCATTGATCATGCACCAACCTGTAAATTTCCTTCACTTCAGAAGCATAATGTTTTAGACCTACCGCCAGACGGTTCTCTACTCCTCCACCTTTCGTTGCCACACCAGCCTCCGACATATCCACATCTCCATCCGAACTGAGCTCTCACCACTTCACTACAGAGAATAAGGCAGCAAAGCAATAGTAAACCGTGCAATCGCATAATTACCTGAAAATGAAAGCCGCTGCGATAATACGTAGGGAATCTGAAGCATGTGTGATAGTTAAACGGCATAACTGAATATTTCGCTATTTCAATGGGAAGCATGTGATTGACAGTTAAGAGGTACATACATAGTTCCACATAATAGGTGTTAACTCAGTCGCGATTATTTCTGTTCTTTTGCTATTCTTCCGTACAGTGCTGCATACTATTCGGGAACGCTTCTCTTTTTCTACAATTTTTCCAGGTACCAAAAAGCAAACCATACTGTTTGTAAGCTTGATAGCTCATAAGCTAGACTAGATTCTTGCAATTCAATTACTTGTGATGATTTACCTAAATTAACTGACTCGTTTGAGAAGTATTGTAGCCATATGGAACATGCGTGAAATATGGCTTGATGTAAGTGATTGACGTCGGCAAGACCAAATTTGTGTTGTCCGAACTCGTAAGATCACTGTTTAGTTGTTGTGTTGGGCACAACATCTCATTCGTGTTTAGCATAGTCGTCTGTGGATTTTCAGTGGCCTTTCGGGCGTCAACTGCAACGCAAAAAGTGGAGATAAGTACTCGAAAATGGATTTTCGGCAGTTTTGCACAGAATCATGCATATCACTGGGACTGGCGGCTTCTCGGAATTCTTTTCGTGTGGAATTCAAAGAAGCAGCTGGTTCTTAGTCAGAATGCAGCCTTCAAGTGAGACGCTCGAGTCGAGATGTGCGCTAACAAAGACGAAACACTTCAAGAACCTTTCAAGGGAAGGAGCAAACTTTAAGAACACATCAGAGCAAGTGTATGCAGGAGAGACCAACAACAGCATGACTAAGCTCCCCTAGTTCTCTCCAGCAGTGAAAAATAATGGAAACAACTCGGAAAGAGCGCAGTCGCGACGAGTTTGTAATCAAGTTTCCAGAGAAGAGGTAATATATAGTACGGAGAACACGGGAGATGTTTTTAAAGAAGAGTAGCTGTGGTCAAATGTTTGAAAAAAGTAGAACGTACATGTTGACTTCTTTTTTCCAAATTTCATGATTTATTATCGGTAAAATGAGAACATATGGTAATGTGAGATTGAAAATGCCGATATTTACATTGAGTATCAAATGAAAAGCGGGTGAAGGGGTTCGGCGAAGGTTGTGGAACTCATGACATGGAAGAGTAGTGGCCGCCAACACCGGAGTCCGTCAGTGGAGAAGATCGGGACTTCGGATACCATAGTTCCGTCAACCAAGTCAGGGTCCACAAAAGCAGCGACCGCATGATGTAAGGAGGTGACAAAGCCTGATGAGATCACAAATCAAGGTAAAAATATCAGGTAAAATAAAGAATACTAGGTGACTGGTATATGTACTAACAAGAAAATGGTTGCAAAAACCACATAAGGAGGGTGAATGAAACAATGACTGTTTAAACTATGAAAACGATGAACAAGTCCTATTCTGTGAAAAATTTTCCCATTATTAGAGTGATATCGTCAAACAGGATTATGAATGAAACAACCCACTCTCTCTAAGCAATCTCTCCAGTTTATTATCGAAAGCCTCAGGTGACCAAGATAACACCACTGAAGAAGGAAGACTGTTCCATACACTAGCGCTTCGCACTACGAAGGAATCGAGAAACCGTTTGGTTCGAGCATTACGCACGATAACTCTGAACTGGTGCCTTCTGTGTAATTCTTAGACTGAAATTAGATCGTTTGAAAAGAGTATTAAAATCTATGTTCAATTCCTGCAAACACATTTTGTGTAGTATAATAGATTTTGGTCATGTTTTATCCGTTTTAGTCGCAGTGATGTGCCTTTTAGTCTAGAGAATCGCTCTGGATACGCTGTATTGAATAGCCCCACTCTTGCGAAGGTGCGTTCAGTGAATGACTTTTGAATGTGCTCCACATCATTAATAAGGTGTTGTTTTGCTAGAGACCAAATAGGAGTGCAATATTCCAAAAGAGGTCCGACGTATGTAGTGAAAAGACTGAAGAGTCTCTAGTCTGCGAGTTCACAACACTCTCAGAATAGAGTTCGATTGCTTGAAGACAGAGTGCACCATATTCATTATGTGTTCTTCAAAGTGGAAATTTTTCGAGCATATAATGCCAGGACAAATAGAAAGTCCCATATGGCAAGTTCGTGCCCATCAATGTCAATTTTGTGGTTAAGTGGATGATTGGAGCCATTTAATGTAACAGTTTTTTTCCCGGGAAATGTCCATTTTCCATCTGAGTGACCAATCATGAAAAGCAGTCACGGCCAGCTAAATAACACGAGGGGGTTAACGGCATAAAGTTTGCAGTCGTCGGCCTAGATTTAGCAGGTAGCATGTTTGGATCAAAAATAACAAACCTCACATACACGAATGTAGAATGCTATATCTGCTAGAAGCAATGACAGGACATAAGCCAAAACCTTCGACAGCCTTCAGAAATCTAAGGCCTGAGGCAAAAAAGGACGTGGGGAAACCTCTCTTTCTTTATTTACTTCGAAACGGACGACGATGGCATGCTGCTGCACCATAATTTGAGCAGCTATTATTATCACCACCATCGCTTTGAGCAATCCATGCAGAGACTATAGGTGCTGGTGGGTAAAGATTAACTGTAAAAGATAGTTATGCCGATTCCGTAGATCCCGTGGAAACCACGTTTGGAGGGGAGGCTAGAATTCTCAGATATTTCCATATGACGAGCGGTTCAGCAGACACGTGTGCGAAGGGGAGAGCAAATCAGGATCACGAGTACATTACGTTATCTACAAGAATTTCTGAGAATATTTGCCACCTTTTTATAACAAAAGTCAGGATCAATTGGTTGTTCAGTTCACATATTGAATGCCTGTGAAAAAAAATGAAAAGCCGTATTCTTCGCACCACATTCATACGAAAAGTTGTATCCGCCCATACAGAAGAATTGATCTATTTCATTGCTCCAAGGTGGCCACGCAACAGCTACAAAAATCGGAATAAAGAGAGGAATGATGGCAATGCAAAACTCAGAGAATTCATATCGAGGAATATCTGCAAAATTGAGTGCTGGTAATTTGAAATTCCTCAAAATGGCTTTATGCCAGGATTCAAAAGTGTTAATGCTTTAGTCTCTTACAATCCCGCTACGGTCCAAGGCTAAATTTATAATCTAATCGTTTATATCCAGCTTTCCCTTCTTGAGTGAGCAGAAGGCTCCTTCAAGCGTTTATTCAAATGTTGCCGTTTTAGAACAGATATGGAGAAAGCGATAAATAAGAAAAATGAATAGTGAAACTGAAGGGGAACAATGCATCTGCGAATTTCGTTTTGCAATTTTATTTTGCTATTGTTGATTGCCAATTGCTCTGATGTACATAGCTAATCAAGACTAGTCCCAGGGGGATAACAGGATAGGGTTTCCAATCCATCACACACGACATAATACATTTGTGTTTAACGAGGAAGCATGGTAGAGGCCGAAGACCAAATATGGAATTTTTTGTGGCGCTTAGAAAAAATATGTGATAGCTAGCTATTACGTTATGTATTAAGTTCGATAGCTCATAACTCACCATGAACGAAACTGTACTGGACAAAATAAGCATCTTTAGAATCTACACATTTTTGCCAACGTTTCGCAAGATCATGAATTCCCCTGCTGGAGTGCCTGAGACGCGAAAGTAATGGGTAAATGTAGATCTTCAAGTCTCCTATATGTTGCACCAAGACCTCTTGGACCTCTTGGTTATGAGCTGTGAAAACATATCGCAGATGCGAATTGACGGCCACATTCGCGTCGTGAACACACACCACCTCCCATGGGTAATCAAATGGAGTACACATGGAATATCACACAAAACTAGGATCCGCAACTGTGTCAACACTCAATTTTCGTGAGCATCTCAGTGTTACTGGTGAAAAAAACGCAAATCTTCATGATCATGAACACACATAAAAGATGAACGACTATGTGACACGCGAGAAAACGACGTAGGTAAATATAACTAAGAAATAACTGCTATGTGCGTGCTCTGTGCAAGAATGGCCACGAACAGTATGGCAAACAGCGAATATCCTCGTGCAGAAGAATTTGCAAAAAATGGCAGTGCTTGATGGCCCTATGGTTTAAAGGATAAAGGGATTAGCCTCAACAATCCTGGCATGCGTCATTTCTAATCCGGGATTGTTGAGAGTTTTTGCATGAGAGCCTACGCAATAACTTATCTTTGCCGTCGTTCAGGCTGTCACAAGTAAAAATAGAGAATGAATTAGATCTACAGGGCGTGAATTTGATCTCAAACTCTTTAAAGAGTAATGATAAATCAGAACAAGCTTGATAAGACATGAAACGACTCCTCTGGTTGATGAGCAATTAGATAACTTGAACTTGTTAGCACATAAACAGTAATTTCAAAGGACTTTTACCGCGGTGATCAAGGCATTTGTCGCGCTCAGCAGTACTGATGTTAAACACCAATTAAGGACTAGCGAATAACTTGTGGTAGATAGCAATGACGGACGTCTGATTAATACATCACGAGGACGAAGTAAGTGCAATGCATATTAGGTCAACCGTGAAATGAACAATGCATGGCAAGAAAATCTTACGCTGCGTTCGTATAAATAGAAATTCAGAAGAAGTGATTGTAACCATAGCTACACAAGGTAGGGTGGACAAACGATCTTAGGGCTGATCTAGTGGAGGGAAGACTGAAAGGGGTTCTGAAGTTGTTTTTTTTTCTTTATTCATTTTTTCTTCATTTATTCTTGCTAACACTGATGGAATCCCATCTTCGAATCGCTTGTAGGAATTTCGCAAGAAAAAAACCTGCAGGAGCTGACGATCAGTGATTATATGTGATTATGTGCATCACTCCCCGAGAACTCTGCCTCATGCAGCCTATCATTGTTTCGCGGCTGTAAATGGTGCTAGGGAACACCATTTCCTGCGAGCATCAGAGCAAGCACAGAAAAGGTAACCCACGATTTTCCGATGTTAGGTATTCGCTGTTCCTGAAATCCTGAGCTCGACTTACTCCCATGATAGGAACGCATTGTATGACAGAATAACGTTCCAAATTTGTAGGAGTCCGCACAAACGTACAGTCCTTCTCAAAAAGATAGACTGATTGCACCATTGCGACGGAACCTGAACGAGAAATGCGGAGAAAGCATGCTATAAGTGAGAGAGTCGAGTAGGTCCCGCCGCGATTCTGCAGCCGCGACGCTAAGAAACCGCACGCGCAACCCGTCTTTTTGAGGACTGTAGGTAACACGGTGGGAGCTCGAGTAATTGAAAGGAAGCGAAGTGATGCAAACTGCAGTCTTAAATATAAAATATACCGATAAGATCCTCTGTGGGAGTGTTTATACTTCAGCGCGACTCTACCGTCGCGTCCAAGCAAACTGTTCAAATGGGATGGGTCCCGAATGGAAGCATGTACTATCAGTGGTCGCGATATGGTTGGTAGTTGGCGTTCACCCTCGCGACGCGACGTCGCTCCGCGACGTCGCGCCCTGTCTATACTTTTTTCTTGAAAAACGACCGGGTTCGCGGCGCACCTGCTAGCAGACGCGACGCAATGATTTTGCCAGTGCCGGAGCCTGGATTAGGCTGTTGCTCCTTTGATTTTCTTCCTGCTTTGGCCTAAAACTTACGGGACTAGACGACTTATTATAAGAACGCATAAAGGTTGACGCCTATGCCAAATCGAGCTACGTGTGTAATCTTGTGTGTATGCAAATTTTGCGAATTCGCGAATTTTGGCATGGCGCAACCGCGCGACGCGACGGCTTCGCTACCCGTCGCGTCGCGCGTGTTGTAGCCGTCGCCGCGACGTCTCTGCCTTGCGAAAAAGTATAAACACTCCTTATGACACTGCAGTGCGCTTACTGACATTTCCTGAACGATAGACGGCAGTAAAAAAAAACATATGAAGGACTCAGTCCCCAAGTCCGATCGTCTTTAAACCTCGGCATGGTAATCAGTGTAGTTTATTCAGTTGTTAGCCGAACACGAGATTGTAAGCAATTCTTTTATTGGCGAACGTTTCGGCGTCTTCGCCTTCGTCGGAGCTTGAAAGGGTCAAACGCTCAATGAAAGTAGCCGTACAAACGCCTCCTTAGTCGGACATTCAAAAGAGGTCAAACTCTAAGACCGTTTGATCTTTTTCGGCTTTCATGAAGTCAAAGTCGCCGGAACGTTGGCCAATAAAAGAATTACTAACAACCTCGTGTTTGGCTAACAACTGTATAACCTGGCTAAGAACTGTATAACTAGCACAGTTTGCGATCGTGGAAATTGTATTGCAAGAGAAGAAGTACGTGGAACAGAGTTGAAAACAAATGACGGAACTATTACAGAAAGTGTGCACGAGAGCCTTGTTTGAATTTGGAGTGGTTAACAATCGCCGCGTCTAACAAAGAACAAGAGTAAAATGTAACAGTTTCGGGCGAAATGAATTGATGTCTCACTGATTCTCCTATGCTGAAGTTTACTTTGAAGAAGAACTAGTATTAACATCATCCAAATCAGGGACACATCTTGAATTAGCTTTTGGTTCACTAGCAGGACATGGAGAGCTTCTCTATGTATCTCCCTTTTGTGTTTGTGGTCCATATACACCTGTATAGCGCACGTAGAGTCAACTCCAAAAGTTCGTGGACAAGGGGCGGGACCGCGCGCGTCCTTTTGGGCAGAGACGTAGGGGGCTCCGCATGCTGGCTCTGGTTGTCTGTTTCTGCCAGCTGCAGAGAGCTCGAGTGCCATGCAGCACCAGACAACCAGAGCCAGCATGCGGAACCCCCTACGTCTCTGCCCAAGAGGTCGCGCGCGGTCCCGCCCCCAATGTCTACGGACTTTTGGAGTTGACTGTATGTGCACAATAAATAAATAAATAAGCAGGATAAGGCAGAACGTATGAAAATTAAAGGCGCAAAAGCCGCCACAATGAGAACCGCCAGCCAGTGTCTGGAAAAATCTACACGCAAGTCAAGGAGTATCCAGGCACAATATTTATATACATACATTCTTCCTGATTCGATCTGTGGTGCTGAAAGAAGGGGGTAAGAGAACGTAAGTTTTAGTCATGCAGCTTCGAGTATTATCATAGCAAGATGCATTACGCTTCCAAATAAAAGTCATTTAGATGCGATTTAAAAAGGCCAGCGTCAATTGCCCGTCAATTAGGCTTGGTATTTTCAAGTGCGTTTCCAACTGATTCATTCATTTATAAATGTAATAATATGGAGAGGAAGCTACATAGGAGGAAGGAAGTAACGTCTACAATGATGAAAGGAACGAAGCAGCATGCTCGGCTTTGAAGACGTCGTTGTGGTTATCGGATATTCTGCGGATGCCACTGAAAACAGTGTGGCGAATTATAACCTATGTGAGCCCATTACAATTCTAAGCTCCCAGAGATCAAGACGGGGAAGAACGAATGCAAAACAACGTATTATCCGTCGTTTCAGTACTACAATAGCTGTTAGGTCACAAATGGGATCCTTTGAGATTTTGTACACCTGCTGAAACATAGCCCATTGGAACGCGACCACGTAGACACGAACGAACGATCGTGTTTATCAAATGTGAACTCCTATGGACTTCAACAGAGAGTAAGAGTGAGAAAATCTCCTTGTCTGGGAAGTAGATATGGACTGAAAACACCATTTATTCCCATGCTGCTACTGGAGGAGCTCAGAAACGGCAGCGTTCTCAGGCAGTTATTTCCTTAGGCATTGAATTGCAAGCATGCAAATGCTGGACTTAAATGAGGAAGCTATCGTGCTGAAGAAGGAGAGTATTGGATGTCATAAAACAGCTAGATGTAAGGCTTGAGGTGAGATGAACTATAAAAGCATAGGGGACTAAGAGAATATTGGTTGTTAGTGCCCAGTGAACCGTTCAGATTTCGACTGGCAACAAAAATTCCTTGTTATTCATTCATACATTCATTCCCAATGCTTCCAAGAACAGATTTTCCAGGATAACACGGAAAAAGCTTCTATAATTTCGTTTCTATTGTTGATGAAAAACATGAAAATCTCCTA
The DNA here is from genome assembly GCA_000688135.1 of Ancylostoma ceylanicum. Taxonomy (NCBI): domain Eukaryota; kingdom Metazoa; phylum Nematoda; class Chromadorea; order Rhabditida; family Ancylostomatidae; genus Ancylostoma; species Ancylostoma ceylanicum. Next base: position 52,989 of record JARK01001483.1, read on the forward strand.
CAGAAATTGCTGAGCTCGCCGATTTCAAACGGATCCCTACAGAAAGAATAGTTGCCTGAAAAAAATGAGCACTTGGAAGGTCAAAATGGGCTGGATTAGTGCTCACATCCACACTTTTGCTACAAAACATCGCGTGGAATTTGAGGTTTTCGTGCTGAACGTCAATTTTTAAGTCCTGAATTCCAGACTCTCTTTCATTTTGACAACTTTGCCACATAGCTGTAGTTCTTTATCATATCCGCGGACAAACTTCTGGGATGACCGCATCAGAAATGCAGAAACACCACAGTTCACCGATCGGTTCTTCTGGCTTTCTGCTCCGGTCATCTCGAAATGTTGCCTGAGCCAATAGCTTACTTCTAGATCTAATATAAACAAACGTGATGGGAGGGATAGTTCTCTTTGTGAGGGTTTCACATCAGGAGGAATTATATTAGGGTGTTAAATTGGAACGGCGCGTTTTTGCATGGAACGAGTTATTTTTTTAAAACAAAGCTACAATACTCCAGTCCAAGTTCAATGTAGAATTAGTATTGCTGAGCCTTCGACATCTTCCACACGGAGAGTGAGCGCCCAACTGTGGGATGTCGCTGCGCCATGACTTGGAAGCGGCTCACCCAAATTTAAATTTCATCCCAGATTTGGAATTTTTCAACACTTTCCTAAAGACGACGAAGCATAAGCGCGCATTCTCAGTTCAACACCCTAACACATCAATTATACATGCTAAAAGAAAATTTCGGTTATATTGAAAGAAAGACAAGATTATTCACAAAGAACTTCAACAAGTGAACTGCCCCTTATGTTTCTCCAGCCTTTCACTGAGATCTAGTTTTCTTTCTTAATTAAAATTTGATTTGATTGATTAATTCTTTAATAGCTCAAGAGTGATTTTTTTTCGGAATTGGTGATGTTTTCCCTTTTTTCTGTTATTATGAAATTTGAAAGGCAGCGGTTGCAGTAATAAGGCCGCCAGTATACTCCCCGAGGAGTATAGCATCTCGTATGGGCAACTTCATACAATACATACGATACATATTGATTGTGGGCGGTTCGATATTGGAGAGTGACAGCCCGCAATCGATACGTATTGAAAATTAATTCGCCACGATGACGGTGATGCTAGGTGCTATGCTCCTCGAAGAGTACCCCCGCAGCCTAACATCATTCATCTAAAGTTTTTCCTCTGCATAAACTCTCTCTCTCTCTCTCTTTGGATGTTTTTCTGGAACAGCATGGTGGATATCGAAGGATCCGACCTTTTACGAAATGTTTCCGCGATACCCAATGGTAGTTCTACCTGAAACCGGTGCTGAGACGAGCTCATGAAGAATTACGGACGTGATCGGAAAGAAACGTTGAGTCATAGATGCGATCCTTGCCTAAGGGAGGCTAAGCCTCTCATCGAATAGATGAAATGGTGAGAGCATTTGACGAGATTGTCTTTGCAGAACCCGGGATCGATTTTTTTTCTGTTTTAGGATGAGAGCTTACAAGCCTCTCAGCAAGTTGAGTGTCACATGAGAATATGCAGTATCCTTAAATTCTTGGGGAGAAATATCCTATGGATGCAGCAAGCATGAAGATATCTAAAAAAATATTGCTGAGGACGCTAAGGTCCGCAACCTACCTGATGATAAATTCTAACAGCATCACTCGTCGCCAGTCGGATCAACTCTCCGCCAGCATCGGGAGTGTAATCTAAATAAGTAGAAGTGATGGAGAGGGACGTCAATGATAAGAAATACCGTCTTAGACGGTGATGAGTCAAAATACCTGTTACGGTGGACACCCTATAAGATACAATCGAATAACGATGAGGAGCTGCCACGACAATATGATGGTAACCTCGAGAAAGGAAACTACGTGATTGGTGATCTGCTTGTTCTGTTAAATAGGCCAAAAACTGGAGGGGGGGAGGACGTGGGAAAGAATTGGAGTCTTCACCCTTTTAGGAGCCCGGACAGAAAATAAAATTACAATTAATCAATAAAAATTAAAATAAAATTACAATTGATCAATAAAAATTATCTAAAGAATAATAATAAAAATAAGCAATTGAAAATACACTAATACCAACTTTTTATTTATTTTGTGAAGTAATTTCAAATATTCGGTGACCACTGCAAAGTAGCTGCGTATTCCATGTCCGCCATATACGTACATACGTACTTCATGTAAATCAAGGAATTTGTACTCGTTTATCCCATGGAAATTCTATGCGACTGAATTCTTGAATATTTCATGGACCTCCTCGAATATTCGAGCATTTGACTAAATGAATAGTGGAAGATGACCGAAATGTCGAACATTCGAATAATGGAATATTTCGCCTGTGCCGAGTACTCAAATACTGAACTAATTACCCAAATATTATTCGGTTAAAACCTTGTACTTTTTCAGCCTAATTTTCCCAGCTTCTTTTCGAACTTTTTTTCGGAGTTTTGGAATAACTCGGAAATCTTCGGAGTTATTATCGAAGTGGGAAGATTCACAAGTTTTTCCGGGAGCCTCGGCTGACACACACAGCCCTCACGGCCATCCATATTGGATTTCTTTTCTTCGCCACATGCATTGATGCCTTCAAAGTTACATTTCAATGCAATTCTTTATGCAATTCCTTAGCAGATTTTGGTCCCCAAAGTAGTTCTGCTGCTTCCGTGGATAGTTTTCTTGGAAATAAATCTCCTCTTCCCTTCTCAAAACAATGCTCTTCGTGCACATGGTGCATGTAGATTTGGGAAGTTTTGCCGGCTTGTGTTCTTCTGGAACCTTTCCTTCCCAGCCCTCACTCAAAGCATGTTCTTATCCGAAAAAAAGGTGTTTTAAGCCACAATTGGTTTGGAAGTGCAGCACCTATAGCATGTTTCAAGCCTTTTTCACATTCCATGCTTCTTCCTGCCCGCTGTAGCCCGATAAAAGCATGAATTTCTCAAAAGAAATACCTGCAATTTATTACCACTCCCCTCATAAATCCCGCTAAATGCAGGCCTTGTATGCTTCAGCTTTCGTGTCCTTCAAAGCCTCTGCTTAGTTGACGCTAAACTTCGGCGCCGACAAGATTGATAGGTGGGTTATTTTTACAAGTTTCGGGGGTTTCGATGGAAACAGCTCCCTTGAAAACATAGAAACAACTACATAGGCCTCGTCTTAGTCAGTGGGATTTCTCTAGCTTTTTTCTCGATAAACCTCTTTACGACCTCCCATCACCTCGACATACAGTAGTGGCCAGTAACAAGCTAAAAAAGAAGCAGGTCGCATGGCTCATTGGTTAGAGCGATTGCTTGCCCTTCCACTGATCAAGGGTTTGGACCCAGACCGGTGCCGGACTTTTACAAATACTGAGCTGCCTACCCGTACGATCGCTGCACTCATCTAACTAACACCGGCACAAAAAGTAGCCCGGTTGGCTCAGTGGTTGGAGCGGCCGTCCCTATCGCTGGTTCCACTCCGTTGGAGATCCAAAGTTAAGCTCAGTTTCTGCTCTGCAGTTTCTGCGATGCAGTGTTCGGGGTTCACTGCACGACGTCCCCCCGATCTCCAACGGGTAGTCCAGGGAGGCTTCTGGCAACGTTTTGCATAAATTTCTGAGATGGACAAAAAAGTTGGAATTGTGGTGGATCGCGCGGACTGCTGGAGATTTCTCCAAGTTCACCTGGCCCAGACGTAAAAAAGGCTGGTAAGAATGTCTGCTTCATTCATGGTACAAAAAAGATACTAGTGATTATATCGGCCAAAGCTTTGAAATAAACCTCTGTGTCATTTAGCCAGCTGCATCTGTCCGTCTCTTGTATTCATATTGCGACTTGATTTGATATACAGCTTGGGAACTGAAGGAAGAAAAACAATCATTAGCATGGAGGGTTTTCTCAAAGGAGTTTTGACAGGCTGGAATTGACTTCGTTTGTGCGTTGCTTATTAGATTCAACTTTTGAATGAAGTAGTTGTACAAGCGTAGGAGGGTTGGCGCTCTCGCTCATGTTTACTCGAAGCTCCTAGCAGTATAGACATGTTGTTATATCAAATTCTTCCGAGTTAACTTGAGAATCTCTTTCCTATTTCAAAAAAGTGCGCGTATAATTCTATTGTTCCAAATCACTCCAAATCGTGTTTCTATTCCAGTTGAGCTAAGAAACTGGGAAAATGCATGCATAGGGAAATTGGGCGTGCATCCTTGCCACTTGTCACTGAAGGACGATTCACAAGCCTTGGGCTATCTCCCTTTCGGTTGGTTTGGATGGGCGGGAGCAGGAGTGAACACCACATTATGTGTTGTTCACGGACCGCGGTGCCGATGTAGGCTTCCCGCCTTCCCTGCATCAGTGCTGAAAAGATCCACAAATCTGTACACATGCATAGGCTTCGCGCTAGTAAACTGCTACTTTTAAATCTAGGTGAATAGCGTTTTGCTGAGCTTGTTCTGATGACCTCCTTCAGCGATGACAGAAGAACGGATATTTGGAGGACCCTTCTAGCTACGTGAAATTGAATGTAGATATCCCTGGAATCAACGTATCTGTAGCAGAATTAATTAAACTTAACTCCAAACGGCTAAGTGAATACGGGCCATGCCCGCGACGGCGCGTGGCACTCTGGTTGTCTGCCGCACTCCTCGACCGATAATGCTTTGACGATGCTCTCACACACGCTCTGGCCAATGCTGCCGCGCCGCGGCACCCGTCCGTATCCACTTGGCCGTTTGGAGTTGGGTCTAGTCAAACTAAGTTATAACTTTAGCGATGCATCGCACTGTAATTAAAGCATCCAGAGCCAGGGTGATCGCAAGCGAAATACGACACATTGCCTATTGAATTGGTATTAAGCTCATTTTGTCGGAGGAAAAAAACCAACAAAGCCAATTTCCATATTCCTTTTAATCCGTCTTGCTGAAGTCCAGCTCCTCGTTCTCTGCTCACTTGCTCTGATTGCCTTCTGATTGGCTCATGTTTATGCTACGAAGGTCTGCATATTATGGGGATGTGATTGACGTCCTTCTGAAGTATGTGCTGCGTAATCCATTTTGGCGCTCGTAATTTAAAATATTCCTCCTTGTTGCTGATTGTTCGCTGTTCCCTGAGGTCCTCGTCTGTCGTGTTTTCGCCGAAGAAGTTTTCAGAAGAAGAAAGCTGAAGGTGGTAGTAGAGGGAGGGAGATGTTCAAAGTGAAAATTTCATGCAAACTAACGTATTTGGATTCCAATAGATGCATATGTAGCTGAGGCGTATTTAGATATTCAGATAGCCAGTCTTCACTTGTCGAGCGCGCTCCAGGATCGCTTCCATTTGATTCGAGATCCTTACGGCCTCGTGGACCTAAATTGACCTTCAAATCTTGATATTTGGTCTATCTCTCTATGCGTGATCCTCTGTTGGTTTGTCAGTCTCTGAGTCCCCACCCCACTCCCCCCCCC